>MJUU01063968.1:88522-106518 GCA_002080025.1 Modiolus philippinarum
GGTATGAACACGACTCAGAAGTCACATATGTTGTCCACCCAAATCCACTCAAAACTATTTAAATGTCTCACCTTTTATAATGTTATGCAAGATAATAAGAGTGTGAATTTAGTGGATTTTAGTTGATTTGAAGTATATTTAGTGGATATTTTGCAGGGAAATGGGTGGAATTTTTTAGTGGATGCAAGGAAATTCATTAATCCACCATTACTGTACTGTATATCTTTTCCTTTTAAGCCTAAGTTCATTGTTCATTTTTTCATATTTGAATTTAACCTATAATGTACATGTAGAAATTTTGTACAATGTGTGGTCATCGCTCACTACAAAGTGTTCATGGAAATTTTTTGTTAAAAAAAACAGCTATCTTATGCCATGTTTCACTGAACAGCAAACATTGTTAGTCTGTTATCCCTCTTTGTTGGAACTGACTTTGAAACTATTGCTTTTAGCCAGTTCACAATTAAGGTGTCTGCAGGGTATTATAATTTTGTGAAATTTTTTGTGTAGAAACGTAATTGTATTATACTAGTAGTTCAAAATATAAAATAAAATTTGGGGTCATTGTGCATTTAAGTGCAAAAACTGAAATTGAAAATTTCAGGATTTTCAATAGAAATGTTAGGGGAAACAGTTATATGAGAGGATAGCTTGAAAAATTTATTATACAGTACAGCCAGAGACTTACCATGATAAATCACTGTAATAGACATATCACTCTAAATTTTTAAATGAATATATCTTTTTTCCTGATTGATCTATCCACATAATTTCTTTCGCATATCAAGTGGTAGAATGCATCACTCTGAATGCAAAAGAAAGCATGTTGATAGATCAAACAGGAAATAAAATATACTAAAGTACACATTTCACTAAGCAGGGTGATACGTCTATCACAGTGATTTATCATAGTAAGTCTCTGGCTGTACTGTATATTTTGTTCATACAATGTAATAAGCATGTGTTTTGTAATCATTATATAGTTTACACATAAAAAATAAAAGTAAGGGGTCACCATTGAAATAAGAGAGATAAATTGTGAAATGTGATACCTATGTTAAATTCTTTTATCAAATTGTCTCCCTTGTATAATTTTTGTGTTCTGTAAATCCAGCTTCAGATTTAGAGCTTGTGTGTTTTATTTCACCTATTTGTAATGGAAGTGTTGCAAAAGTGATTCGGAAGAATAATTTTCAATACTTTGAAGCTTTCTTGACATTTCAAATAACTATTTTGTTAATTTTTTTTTTATGAATGAAACTTTAATGAACAAGTACATGTATCAGACAAAAATGGCGGAATACATGTACCTGAAGTCATTTGGGCTTTCCTTCAAAAGCATAAAAAAAAAAAAAAAAACTGCATATATCCTTTTTGATTTACATTGTTTAGTGAGATATACTGCATGAGTTATTTAATTTTTGTGTTATTTCGCATGTACTTGTTTACATGCCATAACCATTTATTGTAAATGTGTTTGCACAAATAAAATATTGTCTATTGTCATGACTACAAAAGACATTCATACAGATAAGAAAGTACCCAAGTTACTTTGAATTTAGTTTCTACATATGGCCATTTCAACAATTTATGGATCTCTAATTTAGGTGATTATTTCAAAATTTGTTCAACCCTTTGTAACTTTTTTAACATTCAGCTTATAATTAACTTCCCATCAGATGATCTGTACATCATCCCTTTTTCACAAGAAATATGCAAACAGGGAACTGTCATTTAAGAGAGGATCTAGGCTACACATATATGTTTCAAATTTTACAAAGATGGATTTATCAGGTTAAACTTTTTTCAGGTTAAAAACTGGTGTTATTGTTGAATAATAATTGAAGCGAATCTGGGGGGCGTGTATACCTGCAGCCTTACAAATATTTTAAGCAAAATGTTCCAATATTTTAATTTGCAATTACTTAGACATTTTTACTGAAGAAAGTAACAAACTTACCTGATATCTTCCAATAATTCACATTCCTGTTGATGTTTTGATTGAAGTTTCGACACCTGTTCCGAATGAATATTTTTTAATACTGTGGCATGTTTGACCTAAAAAAGAAAACATTGCGATCAAAAAATAAGATCAACTGATGAACAATTTTATCATGCTGTCATATTGGAACATTCGGTAAATATTCAGTACCTTTCTTGGGGGTGGTTGCATGATGTTCGGTCGTCAGTAACACGCCATTATGTCAAATTGTTATGGCCATTCCGTTCACCTCCCTCCGGAAGTATTATGTGTCTAGTTACGAAATGTTACCGGGTGCTCTCCGGAAAAGGTACAAATGTTGTCCCAATTTGTTGATATTTTCCCATCTAAACATACATTTTCTTCTCAGAAAAAGCACATTATAACGCAAAATACAATATAAATTTTAAGTTGAATCATATCCTAGTTTTTACGCAAAATTTAATTATATCTTAATAGAACATAATTTATCATTTTATTAATTCACTGGCCCACATAGGGCTACATGAACATATACATAAAAAAGAGAAGAAATAATTGATTAGATTGTAGATAAACAATACATTCAACATACACATATATACATATGAAATGGCTATATATATAATGAGTGAACAATTTTTTGTGTATAGCAAAAAGTTACATATTATCAAGAATTTTTCCTACTGCATTAAAAATTTTTGCTCACTGGAAACTATTAAGATTTATATTTTTTTTTAAACTTCTTTACTTCTTTATTGGCTGTGTTACTGTGGTTACTGTCGAATTTTTTTTCTTATATATTTTTTTTTTTGCTCTATTTGAAATTTATTACAATTTATATAAAAAAAATGGATCTCATCTTCTGTTTGTCCAGAGTTACATTTATTACAAAAAACGAGCATTCTTATCAATTTTTAAGCTGGGCTTAATATAACAAAATAGAAATTAGAAAGTGTACTAAAATAAACGCCATGGCGTGCAAAATGATTTCGCGGTATAAAAAAATCCAAAACTATCCAAGTTTACTTTGGAATAAAATTTTACAAAAATTTTACTATGATTTCCATCAATCTTTATTATATAAAATGGTGTATTTTGCATAAATATCGGTAGAAAAATGTGGCTGTAAAGTGTACTCAAAATTTCCTATGTTTCAACACAGAAATGCTTAAAACCTATTGTTAATCCAAACTTGTACAGGAAGATTACAGTAACAAACCCAATTGGAAAATTGATTGAAAAACTTCATCTGGAGAGGAATAGGGACATTATACAGTCGTCACAGAATTCATTACAAAAGGGTTTTACTGAAGGATAAAGCCCAACAACAACCGCCTTACTCATAACAGAACTGATCAACGAATCATGTGAAACCAACAAACCCTTATGTATTGCATTAACTGATGCACAAAAAGCGTTTGATATAGTCTGGCATGAAGGCCTATTTCGTGAAATGTACAAGAATTGTATTAGTGGTGACAACTGGATTCTGTTCAAGGAATGGTATAACAACCTTACAGCAAAGATTAAATGGAAAGGACAGTTCTCAAGAACAATAATGGAACAACAAGGCGTGCGACAAGGTGGAGTATGGTCTCCAGCTGCTTATAAGATCTTTATAAATTCCTTACTGTCAACCTATGAGGAAAATAGAATTGGTACTAGAATAGGTCATATCTTTTGTGGAGTACCAACATTAGAAGATGATGTGATTTTAGTGTCAAACGACGAACACGAACTTCAACTAATGCTTAATTGATACGCAGTCATTAGTTACATGCAAATATGCAACGCTATAAATAATGTGTATTACAATTAATGTAACATCAAGGATGAGTCAAACTGGACAATTAATAATAAAATACTTGAAACACCGTACGAAGCAGTACATTTGGGAATTAAAAGAGACAATACATCAAAAAGAGGGACAACACTGGTCGTGCAAGAAAGAGTACAAGTGAGGAGAACTGTTTTTTTCGCTTATTAGTGCTGGTCTTCATGGTTTGAAGGGCATCAACCCGACAGTTTCTATATATGCACTTGATCAACTGCTATGTAATTCCACGATTACTTTATGGATTGGATGTAATCCACCTGTCAAATGTTGATATTAGAAACCTCAATACATACTTCATAAAGCTAGTAAAGCAAATTCAACATCTACCAGAAAGAACATCGAATGCTGGCGCATTGATATTACTTGGTCAAATCTCAATTGAGGGCTGCTTACATAAACGCATTCTAAACACACTACGAAATGTCATTGAAAACCAGGTCTCGGTAGAGAAAAAACATCGCAGAACGACAACTAGCTTTAAAATCAACATCTTCAAAAAGCTGGTTTGTTCAGGGATCTTCAGTTAAATTATGTGAAAAGTATGAATTACCGTCGCCACATGATATTATCCAGAACACACCGTCCAAACAAAAATGGAAGAAAACTGTCTCAAACAACATAAATCATTATTGGAAACAAAACTGATTAATGAAGCTCAAAACAAAAACACACTGAAATTTTTTAACATTGAGGACTGGCAGATTGGTAAAGCTCATAACATCTGGAGAGTTTATGATAGTGAGCCATTTGCAACCCATAGAGCATGTGTGAAAGCCAAAATTGTTACTGGAACTTATACTCTCCAAAGTGACAGGGCAAAATTCAGTAAAATGGAAACTCCATCTCCATGTATACTATGTGGGGAAGAAACGGAAGATTGTTCACATTTTATAATGAGATGTTAAGAGCTACATATAGAAAGAAAGACATTTCTCGATAAAATCTATGAATATCTGACGAAAGAACTACCAAATGAAACCTCATTAGAACTTATACATGATGAATCAAATATATTTCAACTAATTATAGACTGCTACAAAGTTTCACTTTCTCAAGGAACAACAAATACAGAATATTGAGAGATTAGCTACTGGTCTATGCTTTAAACTTCACCAAGTCCATGTTGCTAAGATAAAAGCCCGTTAATGTGACATATATTTTAAACCATATTAGAGAACTTTTAGAGTGATGTAATTTATAAATGTACATATGTGTATAGGCATGGAACAGTATTTGGATTTTGCATGAGCAGTGCTGGATGGTGGTGGGTCATGGGCATCTTTTTGCCTGTTTATCTATAGATATTTTAAATTGATAGTGCTTTTTAAATTCAACACTGAGACAACAACAACCAGTGGTTCATCTGACACAGGTGGCATCTACAAAGTGGTGAAGGTAAAGGAAACACGGGTATTCAACAATTTGTGAAATCTGTAACCATGTTGTAAAGATTTTTCTGTGATAGTAAGGTTACGTTCATTCAATCCTCAAGAGTAGAAATTGTACTTGTTAAGAAACACCCCGTGGGATGGTGCTAGAGGTACATCGTCGTCAAGAAAAGTGAAATTAGTAAGAGTGAAATCAAAATTATCCCTTTTATTATTTATTTTAGTTTTTATCTTTCCAGAGTCAATAACAATAGTTAGGCCCTGAAAAGGTCAGTATTTGGAATCTCTGTTCGCATTATTTAGTTTCAGTTCTTGAGGGTAAATGATGTCTACATAATTTAAAAACTGGGGATTGTCAATAGTAAGGGTATCGTCAATATACCTGCTGTTATCATTGAAAATAGAAATAAGCTTATAACTGTTTTTTGTGGGTCCATTTTGAAGTTTTTTCGTGAAGTCTCGTTCTGAACAGAACAAAAAAAAACAAAAGATCTGCAATGAGAGGTGCACAATTTGTACCCATAGGAATGCAAATGACTTGATGATAAATAATGTTGCCAAAACGAACAAAAATGCTGGCCAGCAAAGGATTGAGTGCCTTGATCATATCATCACATGCCGAGAAACAGTGGTTATTGTAAGTCATATTAGAAAAGACTCGTTGCTTTTTGTTACAAAAATGTACTGCACACCAGAAAATTTAAAAAGTTATTAAAATAATAATTTACCTTTTGATGTCCAACTTTTTTTTCATAAGGATATCACGCTATACGCATTTGACGGTTTCGGCGTTATGTGATAAATATTAACAAATTACCGAACAGAATTGTAAAGAGCCAAAGTTCATGAGGTAAAAAGACAAAGCAGGTGGGGACCACCGGAAAAAATGTCTACTGGAATCATAGCTTAACTGACCAATTGAAAAGCCCACAAATCTCTTACCGACAAAATGAACAACTGAGGCTAGGTTAGGAGATACACTTCTTGTTGATAATTAGTGATACAAAAGAAATAATGATCATTTTCCTAGAAAAACTTAATGATGCTATGAACAAAATATACCAATGCAGAAAAGCAAGCGGGAAAAGGGAACAACCCAAATAAGCTCGGGAGGCAGAATGTCAATACGAAAAAAAACCTGGGGAAAATATATAGAAGAAGTTAGAGTCAAGTTAATTAATGAGAATACTATAAAAATGAGAAATAAATCCGAATCAATAATTACAAAGTAAGATGAATTAAATAAAAATAAAATACAGAAGATGCAAATACAAATAGTAAAAGTTTCTGTTCATATGTCAATAGCAAATGAACAAAGTAAGAGGTTTCCGAATAGCAAACAACTACAGATAGGTCTAACGAGATCGCCTTTACAGACACAGATAAAGCAGAAGTCCTTGGACATTTTTTCGACATTGTATTCTAAAATGGAAATGATGATACTATATTGGAGAATATTGAGTTTGAAAGTCAGTCGCGTGAATTAGGAGTCATGTTGCTGGTGAAGCGAAAGACTAAAGTCTTAGAGTTAAATACTACGAAAGCACTAAATGTGTGAAAAAAATCAAACCTAGAATATGGATTGAGCTGGCAGACAATTTCAATAAACCACCGAATATGATATTCCTTGAATCCTTCAGATCAGAAATAACACATGCAAGTTGGCAAATTGGCCAAATTACAGCACTATTAAAACTAGAGACTCAAAGACTGAGCCTGTATCGCTCACCTGACAAAATGCTACTATGCCATGCATTACCAAAAATTATGTTTTTTTACTAATAGGGTCTAATTTATAGCTATGTCATCCATTGGCACCAATTGAAAGGAATAATTGTTGCAAAGGACTTTGTATGCATTTAGTTCAACTTGCTTTTTGTTTGAATTTGCTTCAGCGGTTTCAGAGGAGAAGATGAAAATGTGATTTTTCCCATAGGGTCCAATAGCGGCCATGTTTTTTTATCGGATCAGAACGAATAAAAGTGACAACAAAAGTCAGATTCTCATCGAAATGATCAATCTTTGTAAAGGACCTTGCACACATCATTCCTGTAAAGTTTGGTTGAATTTGCTTCAGTGGTTTCAGAGGAGAAGATGAAAATGTGAAAAGTTAACGGACGACGGACGCCAAGTGATGGCAATAGCTCACACTGACCTTTTGGATCAGGTCAGCTAAAAGTGGTAAAACTGTGCATTCCAAGTACAGACCAGTCATCATATAACTAACATAATTTGTAAATTACTGAAAAAATGCTAAGAAAAAGGTAAACCAATCACATGAATAAATATTTTAGTACAATCTGCTTAAGTGAAATATCAAGGTAAATCCTGCAATTTGATTGGTTACCTTCACAGAGGATATGAGACCGTTTCCCATGGTACCAAAATCAAAGTTTAAATGCTTTTAAAAGAAAAATTGCAGCACTTCTAGCAGAATATAATAGTCATTCGGGCTAATATTGATACTGTCTACACGGATTTGACGGAAGCCTTCGCCAAAGTGCCAACAAACGATTACTGGAAAAGTTGAAATCCTTTGGAACATAACTTAACCTGGGTAAGAAATTCTCAAGTCAAAGAAAGCAAAGTCTGAGTTAAGGTAAATAGACCATTTTCCGAACGGCAAAGTGTCACTAGTGCCGCAAGGGCATATTATGCCGGCATTGTTTTGTGTTGATAAATTATATGCCTCTAGGTATAGTTGAGGTGAGCTCCAAAATCTTTACTATGTTTGCCGACGACACAAAACTATAAAGAGGAATTGACAGTCCGAGTGACTAGGACATCCTGTAAAATGATTTAAGTAGATTGAGAAGAGATTGCATATTTTCCATAGAGAAAAGAGTCCTATCCATACCAATGGGAAAAATCAATATGATAGTAGATTACTGGAAAAACAACGGAAGCTGAATACCAAAGGAACAAGGGAAGTGATGATCACAAAAATCAAAGTCCAAAGACATGGCAAAAACGACAAAAGAGAAAATCAAAGACAAAACAAGGACGTGAAACAGCCACGGGGCACGGAAATAAAAAGACGACATTAAGATCTAAAGCACTCATATTGTGAACTCCCATGAAAACTGGGAGTGACATCAGGTGCTCCGGAAGGGTAAGCATGTCCTTCCCCGCTAGCTTACCCTCAAACAGTACCATGGTAAAGTTTTGAAAAGCTGTTGTAAATGTCTATAGTAATAAAACCATCACGAGGACAAATTTGTAGTATGAACACCACCAACGAAGACAGAACTAAAAATGAACAGTATTTTTTATGCAAGACAACACGAAAAACCTAAGCACGGACAGTGTGAACTCCTATAAAAACCAGGAGTGACATCAAGTGCGCCGGATGGGTAAGCATGTCCTGCTCTGCTAAGCACCACCTGTCACACTCTCAGTGAGTCAATCCAGGGTTGAGTCAAAACCGGTCATTCACAATTGGCAAGTAAAAATCATCACGTTTGTTATAAAGCTTAACACATACTTTGGAAGTGTAGTGCATCTGGAAAATGTATATCGTGAAATAATGACATGGGTTTACTGAACTAAAAGGCACTTACAAATTCAAGTAAATAAGGCGAACCTACTAGTTGGACTAACTGAATGATTTTTGGATATCTTAACAGGAAGTCAATTTGCCATGGCAAGACAAGCTATGAAACACCTCGACTATGCTAGCAGTGTATGGAACCCCAACAAGATTAAAGATATTGAAACACCAAAAAAAATTTCAGAGACGAGTAACAAACATGCTCCCAAATATGAAGGACTTGTCACATAAACAGCGCTTTAGAAAAATACCACTGTAAGGTTTAGAAACTTTAGAGGAGACATGATAGAAACGTAAAATATTGACCAAAATAAGACCCAAGAGTCGCTTGAGATTAATTACCCCAGAGCCAAAAGGAATTTAAGAATACCGGCAGTCACTCGGTAATAAAAAAAAGCCGAAAATCTAGTATGGACATGAGAGTTAGCAGTGGAAGTCTGAGACAATTTGCCAAAACTATAACAGCTGATAAAATGTCAGATCTATTGAAAACAAACTGGACAAATTATGGAAAGACCGCAGAAAAACGGCTACACAAAACCATACACCAGAGCACAAGAAGCTAAATATTACTGATCAAGTAGAGCCAAATATAGAGCAGAATGCGGATCTCATTGGTTTGGAAAATAATTAGAACACTTACTAGAAGAAACCTACAACATGAATATAAATAAATGTTTACACTTGCAAATGACAACACAGTGAGTGCAACAGCACCAACATGCGACAACAGTTTCCAAACGCACTGAAAAATGAAAATTTAATTGGAAAAAAAAACACGACGGCCAGTTTTGATAACAGAGTTTAAAGATATTATTCCAAAAAACGCCCATAATAAGACTTATTCATAAACCATAATATTGTGCACAAAACAAATGTTTAAGAAAAAAAAAATCGTAAAAAGTTAGGAATCATGTTTTTATTAAAATTTATAAAAATGCGTCTATCAATGAATGGTAAACCTATGGCGGAACAACGAATACTTTAATAAGTTTACCAATACACAGGAATTTTTGCGTTCTTCAGTTTTGGCTCAGAAACACTGATATATCAGATCAGATATTACTGCGTTTATTGTATTGCAGACTTGTATAAAGAGTAGAAAAAGTTTTAGAATGTCAGACTGTTTGAGGAAAGCTGTGTATATAGATCTTTGGATTTTTAAAAATCTAATTCAAACCGCTCATAGAGTAAGTTTTATCACGATAACATTCCAAGCCATCTCTGACTGCAGTCATAAAGTAGGAAGAAGCTTAGAAAGAAGTTACGTTGACTATTACCCCACGATTCAATGCTGATTATGGATTCTTAAGCAGATAAGGTACACATTAACTGGATATATTTGTCATATTTTGTCATAAAATAAAAAGGGATACCAGGAAACGCCTACAATGACTGAAAATTTCAATAACATGCCACAGTCTGTCATGGAGCTAAACAGGAAAAACACAAATAAGACAAAGACAAACATAAACAACGATAGGAACGTTTGATAACCGGACCGGGTACTCTCAAAGTTTTCATCTGCTGAAATATTATTTCAACTATACGTTAGTAATATGGACTAAATATGTGGTTTCGATTTTTTTCCAAAGTAAATAGAACCTACTGTTTTGCTTTGTTTCAGTGTCTTTCATTTTTGTTGTTTCGTTTTTCACGGTTGAACATCACATAGAAGCATATTCAAAGATCTTTTTAAACTACTTTGCTGATTGGAACTATATTTAGTGACAAACATTGTTGGCTGATTGCTTTTAAGATATGGAAGTATTCAGTACTTTGTCATTGTTCACCTTTGACCCATTATAGCTAACAAATGAAAATTTTTTTTTTCTCTGATATACATTGTGTTTCAAATAGTATATTAACCGGTGCACCTGATCTCACACATGGTTTTTAATTGGGTCCGTGTTGTTCATCTTTGTGTGCATGTGTCTTAAGTTTTCTTTTTGGTGCCGTATTCATGTTGTGTTTTGTTTCTTTGTTGTTTCCGATGATGTCGTTGTCCTTGGATTATTCGTTTTGGATTGACGGTTCGGTTCTCACTTACTTTAAATTAGAATCAGACTAGCCTGACGAGTTGATTTTCTGAGTACAAATTTTTATTGCTGATCCTACAGACTTTAGAGTAATACATCAACTGCAATATGAAATATTAGAGTATCCTTAATACCAAAAATGAAAAACGGTATTGACTTTTTTGCCCTTGTGAGAGTTTTTTTCCTTGATAAGTTCCACAAAAGAGCATTTGATCCTCAAGCAATCTCGAATATTAACATGATAAAAATTTTTGATCTTGTCAATGGCAGGACTCCCTATTACTTCTTGTTAGAAAACATGTTTGTCTGTGAAGAGGGAATACAATTTATCTCTTCCATGTTGCATTCCTGGCTCCCGAGAATAACAGATTCCAAGCTTAGCCCAGAAGACTGTTTTGTGATTAAATTATGATGTCAAATATTAGTTTATCTTAAATTCTATTGCATTTCATATCCAAGTGTTATATTAAAAAGGGTAAATAAAGTGAAAATGAAAAGACCTTCTACAAATCACCCCATTCTTGGAGCATACAGATACTTGTATGAAATTCCAAAAGTCAAAGATAAAAAAAGATAGATTTCTGTTATCTTATTGTAATATTCGCATTGTAATGTATACAGTTTTTTTCAGTGCTTTGAGTTATAATTTTGTGTAAATTTTCGTATTTCTATAGTTTTACTCCTCAAATGATTTTCGGGTGTATATGTCTCTGTTTCTGTCAAATCTGACCACACTTTGTCCATATTTTGTTTTGCGCAACACCTCTAAATCCACTTGACAGGTTGTTTTGGAACTTTAAACAAAGGGTCATTCTAAAAAATTGTCGATTTTGTGTTATTCGGTTGTATGCGTAATACAGGGTATTTTTTTTCACTTTAAAAAATTTCATGATGTATATTGGTAATGTAGGGAGTGATTTGTAATACAAAAATAATCCCTTTATGTCTAATTCTTTGTTTAATTTGACTTCAAAGGTGGCAATTTTGGTAAAAATTGTGTGTGATTTCGCCGTGATAGCAAAGATATGTCAAGATATCTTTCAGAAAAAAGAATAAAAATTTCAAATTTCAGTATTTATTTTCTATCAAATAATTTCAAGATATCTTTCAGAAAAAAAGAAAATTAAAATTTCAAATTTCAATATTTATTTTCTATCAAATAATTTCTTTTAAAATAACACATAAACGAAATCAAACACGTACATATTCTATGAAAAAAAATACAGGAAAATATGTGTGCTTTTCGCCGTGTCCCTTGTGTTACTGTAACCGTGTAATTCAACCAGTAAGTAAGGGTTATCTCTCTTACTGATTAACTAAGTGTGTTCCTGGAGTAATACTTCATCTTTGAAGTATTGGGTATTCCATTAGTCACTATGATGATTATCAAGCCTAAAAATCTACCTCTAAGGTATGCCGGGTAACACCGTAATTTTTATTTCTGTCCCTGTTTTTACTGCATTTTCTATTATTCTTCATATTTATTTAGCACCAGCTTGAGACCAGGATTTGTATTTAGTAATTTGCTTTGCAGAACAAGCTGACCCTTTGTACAAGGGAACATACACTGCGAATAAAATTGTATGTCCCTTGTGTTACCGTCCCTTGTATTACGTAACACTAGTGACCGAATTCGTAAAATCAGGGGCAATAAGTTGATTCTCAGCAACCATGTTTGAGAGGAACACAAAAACATATGTAATCACGCCGTGCACAATACTTTTCTAGTTCATCTTTTTGGAAACAGCATTCTTTATTCACAATGTAAGGATTTTTGAAACATTATATAGACAGTAACACAAGGGACAATTTAAAGTAACGCAAGGGACGTACATTATTGCTAACTCGGCGATGGAATATTTCCATTGAATACAGAACAAATTTAAAAGTAAATAGAGCAATGAATCAGTAATTCCCTACTTCTTAATTCGAAAGTTTTACAAAACTGAAAGATCTTTAAGTATGCATAAAAATCTGGTAACAAAAGTACCCGAAAGATTAACATGCAAAAAAACAAATTGATTTTGACATGCTAAAATTCATTTGGGTTAGCTTTTTTATGATTCTTAGAAAGAAGGGAGCAATAAATGACTATTTGGATGTTTTCAGAAGTAAAAAATAAATGTGAAAACTTTCGTAACACTTTTGATTGATAGTTTTGTAGACATCAAATGTGACTTGTGTTACCAAATGTCCCTATTCACACCCTATTACCGGCAACTGGGGCAGCAGTGTTATAGGGACCAGCAGACGCTACAAGTTTGAATCAAGCGTGACAGGTAGTTTGAAATTATGCTCTTTGTTGCATTATTCAATATTTTTAAGCTGTATTAAGCACACTTCCGTGTTGAACATATAATTTGGAATCTGTTCACAAAATTTAAAGCTGCAACGTCAACTAATTAACAAATGAAAGGGATTATAAAGTATTAATTTCGTTTATTGTACTTGCAAGTTTTCACTTTCGAAGCATGTTTCTTCCATTCAGCCTATTTATCGTAGTAATTTTCATTCTATTTCATAAATTTAAGATTGTTCCTTTCATTATCTAGACCAAGAACTTAATCAGATGAAAAATAACTTTAATATAAGTGGATGAATATCATCTGTGATAATTTTGTGGCTGACGTGAACAGCAGATTGAAATATCTGTGGCAAACACCGTCAGCCGATGTTAGCAATCGGGACCAGGTCCATTAAACTATATACCAATCGCTTAAAATATTTTCATACATGTAATTACATATCAAATATTCTCTTCTTGGGGAGAGAGTATTGCGATTGTGGCCTGTTTTTGACGTCAGTAACCCGAGATACACAGCTAATGTATCAGAAACTTTTGTCGGTCTAACTTCGCAAGCCACTTTTATCCTTTGATGGTACTTACTTTCCATTATTGTTCTGAATTTACAAGACAATTCGGCCTTTCATTACCATAAAGCCAGTGTTCAAATTCGCACTTCGCAGACATATGCGTTGGGATATTTTGTTGTTAGCGCTATTCTACCTCAATTCCATTAGAACCGATTCAATAAATCTGTCGTCCCCACCGAAAGTTTGTGGCGTATATATCTTTTGTCAGCTTCTGTAAGCTTCTTTGTTAAAGAAAACACAATGTCGTCAAATGTGGAAGGCAACAGACAAAATATTGTATACATTCATACACAATGTAGCATTGTGTCATCTTTTTACAAAGGAACTGATATAGAAGCATGCAATGAATTAGTCACAACATCACTACATTTCATTGGCCAAGAAGAACAGGTAAGGGACACATTTATTGAGTCGACCCTAGGTTTAAAGCTATCGATGACAGGTAAATTGCTGTCAATTTGACGCGACATTCCGGGAAGTTGGTTAACATCTATTTATTGTGTCGCCTACGTTCACACAGTGGCGACATATAGGGAGCACTATCAGTTACTTACGTTTATACCCATAGGCATTGAGATTGTACCACTCTGAAGCACTTTTGTGCAGCCTGAGGCTTTACGGTGGTGCTGTAGGGTGGTACAATCTCGATGCCTACGGATAGAAACGTAGGTAACGGATTTATCTTTGGCTTGGCCTTTTAAAGCACCGAAAAAGCATATGAATGGACGTGAATCTGTACTTAATTTCAACGTCATCTGCCTTTTTCATTTAAATAATATATATGCAGAAAATGCCCCATTTTCCAAGTGGAGGATGGTACCTTAGGTACCAAACTCAGACTTTGCCGTTTTTGGGCGATTTGGTTTCCAGCCTTCTGAAATTCCAGATGGAATGTCAGTATGGGGACTTTTATCGTATAACAGAGTTTGGGATCTCTCGCATGTCAAGTTCCGATTTGACGGAACTTAGAAAATTTTTTGCTGATCAGGGTCACAAAAAAAAACAAAAAAAATTGTCACATTTTTCTCAGGAACCACATGTTCCAGCCTTCTGAAAATCAGTATGGGGACCTATACTGTGTAAAAAAGTTTTGGATCTCTCGCATGCCCACTTCCTGTTTGACGAACAGAATATTTTTGAGTCTTGAAAATTTCTGTCATGTTTTTCTTAGGAACCAAAGATCCCTGTCTTCTGTAATTTGGCATGGAGTATCAGTATGGGTACCTATACTGTGTAAAAGGGTCTGGAATCTCTTTCATGCTCACTCCTTGTTTGATGGAACTTGGAATATTTTTTTTCGTTATTAAGCAGGCGACACATGTCCTCCCTGAAAGACTTACTACTAATTTTTACATGTAACTCTTCAGACAATCGAGACAAATGATACAACTATGAAATCTTATACATATTTATAAAAGCTAACGTGACACATGGTTGTGTTCGTTGGCATCAATGCGAATAATGTTTTTTTTTTCTTTTAGGAGTCATTTAGGGTCATGGATAATCTAAAGAATGATTTTGCAAATAAAACCAATAGTAAATTGCACAAAATAAAATGATATAAATTCAACGAAGCTCGCCCCTCATGCTGTTTCCGATTGCAATTTTTGTTAGATTATCTTCTGTTATTGTTTGCTTCATCTGCTGAACACGATAGCATAAACTTTGTAGACAGTGAAAATTTATTTGTCTGTTATGCCATCGAACTTTGTACAGTCTTGACAAATGAAAGAAGATAGAAAATACTCTAAATTTATTAAATATATCAAACATTGCTAAAATGAATATATACTATGCTTCGAAATTGTAAACTTGAATAAAGGACGACGAAATGATAACGTTATTATCTCTATATTTTGTTTATTTATTGTCATTGCAGCTTCAAACTTTTGGGACAGGTTCCAAATGATATGATTAATTCTCAAGTATGCTTACTACAGCTCACAAATATATCAAAATGCACTAAATACAATAATTTCATGCTACCTGTCACGCTTGATTTAAACTTGTAGCGTCTGCTGGTCCCTATAGCACTGCTGCCCCAGTTGCCGGTAATAGGGTGTGAATACACACTTTTGACTCAAGGAACAAATCGAGTTCAACCCACTTAATAAATTCTGAATAAATTCTGAATCACTATGTAAAAAATCAATACAATTAGAAAGGCTATTTTTGTAAATGACAATTAAACCACCAGATTTCTTTGTATATTCTTTTATGTTTTTACAATGATACGAGTAACCCTCAGGTAAATCTAATACGTCATACTCATCAAATTTAGTTTCGACAAAAAAATAATACATCATATGTTTTGATTAGTTCAACAAAATCAGGATTTACTAATTTGGCTTTTAAACCACAAACATTCAAATATGAATGAATGAATGTCTTTATTTCTCATAAACTGTATACAAAGTTACAGAGAATATAATATAACATAAATACATTTAAATTAAAGCACATGTGTAATACAGAAAGAAACAAAATATAATTTAACCTGGAGGATTGACTTTCATATTTAGAATTTTAATAAACTTACAAAGTTTCTCTAAAATGCCTGTGTTTGATGAAGTAAATAAACGATTAAATTTAAAAGTATTGGGATATTTTTGACAATACTGTGGAAGAAACTTTTTCCTTTCTACATCAAAAAATTTACAACGCATAATATAGTGATATTCGTCACCGATGTCAGTTAAGTCGCAAAGATGACAAAGTCTGTCCTCTCTGGACACACCCTGCCATCTTCCCGTCTCAACCGGCAATCGGTGACTTCCACATCTAAATTTACATAATGTTAACATATGATTATTTGATAATTTATCAAAGTATTCTTCAAATTTAACGTCATTTTTATAGATTCTATAACATAAACACTTTGGTGATTCAAAAATTTGAGAAATGCATATCTGTTTAAATTGAACCTTCAACTTTTCTTCTATACTCTTCGAGACCCATTAATCACATAACTGTAGATTCCAAATATTGGACATTCCGCAACTATCCAAGATATTTTTAATATAAAGAAGCCAATCATTCTCAAAACCATAATTATTGAAATTTATCAATAATAAATTATAGAGTAAATAAGATATCTTACTATCTTTCCCGTTTAAAATTCTTCCCCAAAAATTAATCATACGAATTTTAGCATAAAGTGATAATGGGTATCTCCCAAGTTCAGCATAAATAATAAAATCTGGTGTCGCTTGTTTTAAGTGTAATAATAGTTTGCAAAATTTTAAATGAACCCGTTCCAGTAAATCTAATTTCTCGAACCCCCAAATTTCAGATCCATAAAGTAAAATAGGGACAACAGCTTTGTCAAAGAGATCAATCTGACAACCAACAGATAAATTCTGCATCCTACCTTTTTTCAAAATAGCATACATTGCTTTTGTACCCTTTTCTTGTAAATATTTACAGTTACATTAAGTTTATTAAGTTTATTAATTGGTAGATCAGATTTATCAACAGTGTCTGAGTAATTGTCCTATTGTCGGTTAACTGGGGCGTGGTTGTCATCTCGTCGAGATACATCGGGGGGTGGACGCTCGTATGGCCTGCCATTTACAAAGAGTTTATCGTAAACTATTTTCGCTCGTAGTCCTTGTCGTTGTAAATACTGAAGTTCCGGGACTAAAGCTTTACGGCGTTCAACAATTTCAGTAGGATACTGTTGATTAACAGAAAATTACCTTTTATCCTTCAGTGCCTTTGGGACCTCTTTTAATACCATCTCATGATCGGAATAGTTAGTGAAGCGAGCAATTTTATTTCGGGGTTTTCCGTCTCGACGATGATTCAATCTCAATCTGTGTACATTTTGAAAATTTATGTCATTTGCGTTTTCAATGCCCAATTCTGTTTCGATAAATTTTTTTAAAACCTGTTCTGTATTTTCATCTTCACCGGTCTGTTCGATTCCCCCAAACAGAAGATTATACTTCATGGAATGTATTTTCAGTTTTAATAAGTCTTCTCTCAAGTTAATGTTTTCATTTTCAATGCATTGGTTGTCTCGTTCTAGTTTTCGAACTCTGTCTTCAATGTTGTGGTGATGTTCTTCTTCAACAGAAAGCGTTCTTGCTTGCTGTTGTTGTAATGTTTGATGTGTTACTTCATTTTTCATATCAATAATTGTTCTTTTATAATTTTCCAATTTTTGATTCATATTATCAAGTAGGTCAAGTTTTGGTAGTTTTTCAGAGAAGATATTGTCATATTTTTCCAATCTTTTATTTATCAAATCCATGTTGACAAGTAAAGCTTGCATGTTAATAGGCGATGATGAAATGGGTATTGGCTGTGGTGGAGGTGGCAAAATATTACTCTGGTTAACTGC
>MJUU01063968.1:122150-224433 GCA_002080025.1 Modiolus philippinarum
GATCTTAGTTACTATACATGGTAGGATCATGCAACCTTGCATATGCATGCAACTCTGATGGTGAATCAGCATCCAGGCAAAATAAGGACACTTTGACCTATATTTTATGCTTGATAGATTTACATTCAAGTTTTCTGACTAGTTCAGATCTCAGTCACTACACATGGTAGGATCATGTAACCTTGCATATGCATACATCTCTGATGGTTGGTCAGCATCCAGGCAAAATTAGGACACCTTGACCTATATTTTATTCTTGATTGATTTACATTCAAGTTTTAGGACGAGTTCAGATCTAAGTCACTATACATGGTACAATCATGTAACCTGTCATATGCATATAACTCTGATGGTAGATCAGCATCCAGACAAAATTAGGTCACTTTGACCTATATTTTCCGCTTGATTGATTTACATCCAAGTTTTTGGACAAGTTCATATCTCAGTCACTTTACATGGTAGGATCATGTAACCTTGCATAGGCATGCATCCCTGATGTTACATTAGCATCCAGGCAAAAGTAGGTCACTTTGACTTATGTTTTATGCATGAGTGATTTATGTCCAAGTTTTCAGGCAAGTTCAGATCTCAGTCACTATACATGGTAGGATCATGTAACCTTGCTTAGTCATGTAAATGAGATGTCAACATCCAGTCAAGATTTTGTTACTGTGACAAAGTGCCATAACGAGGCGAACTCTGTAATCGTTGATTACCTATGTTTGGTATTACATATCTGCCTAATTTGCAGTCTTAAAATAAATGAATATGGAAATTTCAGTAAAGATTAGTTTTGCAAATGGCTACTGGACAGCTTGTGTCTCTTCAGTGCAGTTTTGAAGACTTAAAATCAAAACATGTGTAAGAATTGATAGAGAACATTTCCGTTTTTTGTAAGGCTGGATCAATTCCTGGTTAGTCTTTTGTAGGACCGTATTTTTGTTTGTGAAGTAAGGACCCTTTTTTCTTCTTACAAATTTTCCATTATGTGTCTAGATTAAATTTGCTGCTGCATTTCAACACCTGAATCAATATTTAAATATAGTAGCAACATTTTGTTAAACACCTTGACCATCAGTGTAGTTTTCTACCAATTGACGACTGATATTTAATACATAATCGTATCAGACTTTGTCATGCTGTTTTAATACCTTGTATCTAAACCTATTGATACTATGAGAGAGAATGCCCTGTTCCTGCAGTGAGAGTTAGCATCAGACATCACTTGCACTAAGCTTTATTTGAGTGACTTAAAATCAGTCGTGTTGCAAGGTTGAATTACCTCCCTTGGTCTACTTAATTTTATCCCAGTTGCCATCACAGACTTATCCAATCAGTGTGCTCTTGTCCTACATTAACAGGTTGGGGGAAACCCCAATTGGCCTATTATATCCCAATTAGGCTATTATATCCCAATTTGGATATTTGACCAGTTATTTGTTAATAACATTTTGGGGGTTTAATGCTGCATCATTATACATAGAAATAATAAATCTATAGGGTTAGAGCTTTCAGAGAATATACTTCTGTTGTCAAAAGGATGCTGCAAATTTTCTGCAGATCAATTTAAGATAAAAAGAATTAGTCACTTTGACTTAGTGATAAGTTAAGCTTTAAGGATTTAACAACTGTTCTATGCTGCTTCACTTAGAGAAATATCTCTCTAGAGTAAAATGAAGCAAACTGTGATAGTTTAAGAAAGAAAGTTTTTTTATTAGTAAACAAATGAAGTATGGAGAAAAAGTTATATGAAGATGAATTTTGATTTCCTCTAGAGTTTTCTGTCTTTGTCCATGTCTTAGAAAATACTATAAATGTATAAAATGTAGGGTGTAGCAATGGTGTTTGAAACCTCAGCATCTTTACATATTTTACAAATTAAACTTCAAATTTAATCTTAAAATATTTCACAGATTTCTCGTTTCTCCTGCCTTGATAGTTTAACTATTTATAATTGTGATAATCTCGAATTATAACAGAATCAAATGCTTACTTTTACATTCTTAAAATGTTTCTTCTGGTAAAATGCAGCATCATTAAAAAGATGTCGATATGTCATTTGATTACTAAAATTATGAAGTTTCTCATGTTTCATGTTTCATAACATGTCATTGAAATGTGAAAAAATAATTCATACAAAACTGGTCAAATACCCCACTTGGGATATAGCCGTATATCCAAATTGGGATATACTGTGAAAGTACTATTGTTCGTGGGGTTCCAATTTTCGTGGATTTCGTGGTTTGCTTTAACCACTAAATTAAGTTCCCAACAAAATGCATTTTTTCCTTGTGTTTCAATACAACAAAATCGAAACCATGAATTTAACTACCCTTGAAACAGTGATATTTATAGAAAACACGAAAATTGGTGCCCACGAATAAAAGTACATCCACAGTAATAGCCTAATTGGGGTTCCCCCAACCTGATTAAGCTGACAATCTGTATCGCTCATTTGATGATAAAAAATGAAAAGTTTTTTATATATGTGTACCTTTGACTCTTAGAAGGAGAACTACTAGATGTACTGAAATGATCGAAATGAAACTTTGGAATTTTCAGTATTTAGCCTTTTTTTATGACCGCAGAAATTTTGAGGTCATGATGGTATAATGCTGTCATTGTCACCGTCTGTATAGTCGTTGTTGTCATTGTCTGTAGACTCTTATGTTTTTGGTCAACAACTTAAGTTCCAGTTGACCAATCCTCATCAAATTTTTTAACAATGTTCCTTGTTAGCATTTCTTCAATTCATACTTTAATTGCATCTGTAGCAAAAACTTTACAAATTTGGTTTTCAATTGATAAGTGTTAAGAGAAGTTTAAATTAAAAGAAATAATTGTATTTTGTAGGAGCAGTTCCAGTTTGCATTGGCAGCTGTCGCAGAAGAAGTTCATGCCATATTAAAGGCACTCCCACAGTGAAGACCTCACTTCAATCTGATTGGATGAAAATTTATTGATATTATATGTACTTAAACAAAAGTTCATTTGAGTGTGGAATCTCATGTTGTTTTGTGTTTATGAACAAAAGATTAACAGTTGGCCAAGTAACTACTTTCTTGTAATTCTTTGTTATTTGATAAAGAATGACTCTTTAATATCAAAGGTCAAAGTTTAGGGTATCTTTTTTCTATGGATTTATATCTTGTTTACAACATTTTTATTCTATCAATTTTATTTTTGTTATATTTTTATCAAGATCAAATTTTAATTTGCAATATTTTATGTTTACATTTTCTTTACTTAAACTTTATTGACTAATATATCATTTTGATTAAACACTTAATATATGTTCTATCCCTTCATGTACCTCTTTAAAATTCTAACTTTTATATAAGTTATGATAGCTGGTAGTTAATTGAAATTTTTCATAATGAATTGACATGTTATGAGGACTTTTATAAAATGACATTCTATGATCGTGTTAAATAATGACTTGACATTTTGTGAAAATGCTTCATTCTGACTTGACATCAACTGACATTATTTTATTATGACTTGACATTCCTTGAACATTTTAAATTGTGACTTGTCATTAAATGATATTTATCTTAACTTGACATTCCAGCACACTGTTTTATTTTGACTTAGCTTTTAAAGGTGATTTTTTTATTTTTGTTTTTTAGAACTGGAAGTTTTATTACAGTGTTTTCTTATGACCTGACGTTTTAAGATAAAGTTTTATCATGACCTGACATTTCATGAAAAATTTCCAATATGACTTGACATTTTATCACAATGTATTATCATTACCTTTCATGACATTTTTGTTTATTGATTACATTTTTTTCTCCAATTTTTGACGATACCTCTAATCTCTGTAAGTTGAAAATCTAAGAACTGGTGACAAAGTTTGAGCGAAAAGAGCATAATTATATTGACTTGTCTGTTTTTGTCTTTGTGGATAACTACTTAAATGTTATAGTTATGTGATTTTGATCTGTGATCTTGTTTTGTTGTATTTGGTTATTAGTTATATCTTTAATCAAATTTTAACTCTTGAGGAGTAGGACTTTGAAATGTGCTGTTTTTCTGTGATATCTTAAATACAAAAAATATGTATTACGGGATTTTTCAGAAAGAAAAATAAACCTTTTAAGTGAAAAGGCTTTCTAACTTTATAAACAAGTAAAATGAAACTAAATACCATTTTAAATTAATCGAGTGAACCAATGCCTGGTGTGTCTAAGTTCGTACGAATCTCCTGAAGTGGATACCATGTAAAAACTTGTAAAAGATGAGGCCATCTATAAGGATACTTTTCTTCTTGTTCTTATATTTGAATGAAACAAAATCATTAATAATATTATCAAAGAGGAAAAAATAAGGTGTCAAGTACATTGCATAAATTGATAATGATGTTGACGGTAAACTAGTTACATGCTTACTAGATTACTGGTTAATTTATGCAAGAATGCAAACTTCATGCATTGAAATATATTTTACATTACAAGATGTTCATTGTAAATAATAAAAAAAATTCAAAAGTTTCATTTTCCAACAATATTAAGAGAAATCCCAAAATTTTATTACCAGCGAAAATATCCGCTGATTGTAAATGTCTACATTTTAATTCTTGTTACTTGTCTTTGTTGATGTTATTGTTATGGAAAAAATTAAGCAACATTAAATCAAAACTGCTAAGTACCATTAGATACTCCAAGCATTCTTATGTATATTTTTGGATAGATTTAGTCATTAATATAAAGACAGTGAGACCTAACCTATAGGTCAGTTAAGAAATAATTCATGGCAGGTATATGGGTTATTGGAAATTTAATCATGGGCTGGGCCTTTATATTCAAATTTGATCCAGAGTGTTGGTGAGGGGTTAAATTTACGAATATAAAGGCCAAACCCATGGTTAAATGACAATTACCATATACCTGCCATGAATTATTTCGTTCCTAATACGACAGAAAATTGAATATTCCATTCTGAAGCAACCTAACAGAAGGCGGATTAAGGGCCTCCATTGCTGTCTGTGTCTGTCTAGTCACAATACACAATCTGATGTTTTCAAACAGATGCAAGTTCAAAATCCAAATGGAAAGAAAAAGAATACACATTGACGTGTCTGAATTGCATGATTAAGTTAAAATATGTTCTTAACATTTATTTTCTTCACAAACTAAGACAACCAAAATTAAAAATATGGTTGTTTTGCATCCCTTTTATTCTTATTCAGATACCATTTGCGCATGTGTGAAATATATGGTTATCGAGTATTATACTGGTTGACGATTAATACTAGGGTATTTGTATACCCAGAAAATTTGTATGCTAATATGATAATACACTTGCAAAAAAAATGAGAATTTTTAATAGTCTCATACCTGTCAACTCACCCGATTTCTGCGGGTCAGACCCGATATTTTCACTTGTCACCCGATGAGAAGTAGTAACCCGATCTGGTTGTTAAATAACCCGAGAATCGAAGTCGTCACCCGTGTTCATCCGGATTTGATTTCCGGTAACGTTTTGTGTATTAATGTTCGTATTTACATTTCCGGTTGTGTTTTTTTTACTCGATTGGTTTGGAATACTGTCTCCTATTGTTGTAATTACGCCGTTACGGAGTTTGATGAGCCGTTTTTAAGATAACTACACGCGTTGAGTGTACTGGGAATGTCTTCAACTCAATGGAAAAGACCGATTTCTGGACCAGCAATGTCGTCAACAACCCAACAAAAGGGAAAAGCTTTACAGTACAGGTGTCCGCGGTGGAAATAAAAGTTTGATTGGGGCGTTGGGTAAAATAAAGCGACCTTGTGATAAGTAAACCAGACAGTGAACTTTTCTTATAGTTACAATGATCAACAACGATTTTAGGTCAGAATTATAAATTGACACTATGCCCAGTTTTGGTCCAAGTAAAAATCTTAATCAGAAAAGGTGAAACAAAGCTAAAGGTATTCAATAGACATGAAATTTAATTATCATGTCTGTTGTTTTTAAGTAGGTAGTAAGTGAGTCTTAAAGTATGTAAATAAATTGCTCGATAAGTAAATAATTAGGTTGAAAAAAATCTGTCGCGCATTGATAATAGAATGATTGGGATAAAAAAAAGTTCGCCACGCGTTATGACCAGATTTTTTACCATCCAATGCAGGTCATGACCAGATTTTTGGTCATTGGAGGTTGACAGGTATGTAGTCTTGGGATTGGAAACATTGTGAAAACATGCAAAAACAAGTGATTTGTATTCTCAAGTTTTGCAATATGTCTATGCTGCACATCAGTCTTAAAATATATGTCACAGGGGGTTTTCAGTAATTACTTAATCTCTAGGATATTTTTAACATTAAATATTTTACTTTATCACATTATTTAGTGAAATGTGAAATGTCACAATTCATTTATTGATAATTTTAAGTTGTTGCCTCATCCTTCACTATACAGTAGTCCCCCTCTTGAAAGACCACCCCATTTGCAACATAAAATTGGCCTTACAAAAGGGGTGGTCTCTCAAAAGGAATAGGTCCAAAAATCTAAATGGCCGAAAATAAGTATTTTGTTTAACAAATTTGCTATTCTATTTCACTTCATGTATTTAAGAAAGCATTCAAAATGTGTTCTTATTTGTTACATTCACATTTGACACATTATATTTTATATGAATGTATATCTAACAAAGATTTTAAATACATGCATTAACCAGAAACCTATTTTAAAACTAAGAATGACCTTCACATGCATTTGTCTTAAGTTTAATTCTCAACAGCCTATCTTTATCAAATAATTAAGTGAGAGTTAATTAGTTCTCCCTCAAAAATAAAATTTCTAATAATTACAGATAATTACATATAAAATCATTATCTTTCTCTTTAATATACATGTAGGGCTTGTCACCTGCTAATTAAGTAAATTTTATTGATGGCTTAATTATAACAAAATGGCATTTAATTAATTTGCATCAGTGTTTAAAAAACAAAACATGGTCTTTATAGAGGGATAATGTGTATATTTTTGACAGGAAAAGGATGGCCTCTGGTTGGGTTTAAGGGGTGGTCTTCCAAAAGGGGTCAATTTGTTCACAAAAGAGTTAATACAAGAGAAATGTGGTCTCTAAAAAGGGATGGTCTCTCAAATGAGTGGTCTTTCAAGAGGGGGACTACTGTATTTAATTTTGAAATCATGTATAAGATCTGTTTGTAGTCTTGCAAAATGGGATTGTATAAAGAAATGTAAGGATCAAGGTTTGTGAAATTTGGCAGGAAACAAGTTTAAAGTTATTCATATCTAAATTCTTTATGAATCATTTTTTTCTGTCCTTTGTGCAAAATGCCTAAGTTGAATTTATTTTAAGTTGGAACTCGTCTAGCAATCATGTGACAATGCCTAATATCATGTGACAATTCCTAAAATCAATGTAATCATGTGACATTTCCTAAAATCATGTGACAAAATATTCTTTAATTCACATGACAAGTCCTGAAGTCATGTGACATTTCCTAAAATCATGTGACAAAATATTCTTTAATTCACATGACAAGTCCTGAAGTCATGTGACAATTCCTCTAAATAAATGTTACATTTGTGATATGGCTCAATGTTGGACCAAATATATATTATACCACTTTTGTTACTGCCTATATTTTATGAGGTTTGATGTTACAGATTATATATATATTTTTCTCTTTATGTACATTTTAGATGTATATAAAACAATATATTTATCAGATCAGATATGGTACAACTGTTATTGCAGAAAATATTTTCTGAATCATATAAAATGTATTTCAACATGGGATGCATTGTAATGATGCAGTTTAGCAAACTAAATTTGATTTAAGTTTAAACTTTACAATGGGTGTAGATAAATTTGCAGTTTTAACAGTCAGATTGATGAAAGTCTTTACTTCAGATCCATTAATTGTGACATTATTGTCAATTTGAAAAGTCAGATTTTAAGCTTTTCCATATAAAAATTGAGTTCATTTCCTCAGACCTTTTGAACATGTTTTTTTAACACTCTACAGCCAATGTTTGCCAGGATATGTTAAATGAGTAAATTTAACTTTGAATGAAATTAGGTCACTTAATCCTAACATTTTTCTCAATTTGAAAAGTAAGATTTCAAGCTTTTACATATGAGAATTGATTTATTCCACTATAATCTTTTTAACCTGTTTTTTAGAACACTCTGCAGCCAATGTTTGCCAGGATATGTAAAATGAGTACATTGAACTTTGTATGACATCTGATCTTCTCTGCCTTCTCAATCTCTGTATGTTGTATTATTGATTGTAGTAGAGGTCAATAAATCGTCAATGCAATCTGTATACACGTCTTATTTTATATTTCTGCCTTTACAAGAGTAGACAGCAATTCCTTAGTGGATCAGGGTGAGATTTCCACTTAAGACTATTTCAGTAAAAATTCCACTGTGGGGATGGAACGCCACTTATTTTTATACTCCAGACCAAGAGAGAAATAAAAAATTAAATACATGTATATTATTAACCTATTAGGACATAATAGAAATTGACCCACCACCAACAGAAAAAAATTAATGGTGTTCCACCCCCAGTGGAAAGTTTAAATGGAATAGCTCTTATTGGAAAGAATGATACATTATATATCCACAAACTCATTTAAGGATGTATACTGGTCATGTTTCAGTCTCATTGAAATCTCATTTGGAAATATCTTTAAAATTATGTATATTTTATGTGCAATGGCATTGAATTTCAGTGCAATCACAAAATGAACATTTATGCCATAATGGGCTGGTGGATTTATGTCAAATTTTGTCAAAATAGAGCATGGATTAGAAAAGGCCATTTTTAGCTTGCCGGCATGAATGTCTGGAGAGCTATTTTCATACCCCCGGTGTAGGCGTCAGCAAAAACTTTAACCTTGCTTTTGGAATAGAGACCCGAGGAGCTAGGATGATGATATTTGGTATGTGACTTCCTTGTGATAAGAGGATTATTTAGCTCACCTGGCCTAAAAGGCCATGTGAGCTTTTGCCCTCACTTTGTGTCCATCGTCCGTCGTCCTTCCGTCAACAATTTCAAAAATCTTCTCCTTTTAAACTGCTAGGCACATTTTAACCAAAATTGGCCAAAATCATCAGCAGGGTATGCACTTTAAAAATTGTGTTTGATTAGGTGCCTGGTCAAACAACATGGCCCCCATTGCTAAAAATAGAACATAGGGGTAAATTGCAGTTTTTGGCTAATAACTCGAAAACCGTTACAGATATCAAAAATCTGACATGGGGTAAAAATGATCAGCATGGTGAGATCTACCTACTGTGCAATTTTGAAGAAAATCTGAAACCCATCTTGGAGTTATATTCATATTTGGTATATGAATATATCAAGGTGAGATGGAGATTAAGTTCTATTTTGGTTCAGGTCGGTTGATTTTGTACAGAGTTCTGGCCCTTGGACCTAGTGAAATTTTGAAAAATATAGGTTTCCGGAGTTTTTTCTGTAACCGCTTGACATATTGATTTGATATTTGGTATATGAGTACATCTAGGTGAGATATAGATCAAGTTCGAATTTGGTTCCTGTCAGTTGATTTTGTACAGAGTTATGGCCCTTGGACTTGGTGAAATTTTGAAAAATATAGGTTTCTGGAGTTTTTTTTCTGTAAACACTTGATATATTGATTTGATATTTGTTATATGAGTATATCTAGGTGAGATACAGATCAAGCTTGAATTGGTTCCAGTAGGTTGATTTTGTACAGAGTTATGGCCCTTGGACTTCCTGAAATTTTGAAAAATATATGTTTCTGTAGATTTTTTCTGTAACCCCTTGACATTTTGATTTGATATTTGGTTTATGAGTATATCTAGGTGAGATACAGATCAAGTTTGAATTTTGGTTCTAGTTGGTTGAATTTGTAAAGAGTTCTGGCCCTTGGACTTGGTGAAATTTTGAATAATATAGGTTTCTTGAATATTTTTCTGTAACAGCTTGACATATTGATCTGATATCAAGTTTTAGTTTAGTCCTGTTTGGTTGATTGTGTACAAAGTTAAGGCCCTTGGACTGAGTTAATTTTTGAAAAACATCAGTTTCTCCACCTTTTCTTTACAATGTGTGAGTATATTGATTTGATATGTAGTATATGATTGTATGTTTATAAATTACTGATTAAGTTTAAATTTGGTTCATGTTTAATGATTTTTGTGGCCCTTGGACTTATATTTTTTTTGAAAATCCATTTTTTTTTTACCTTTCTATGCATTAACTTTTTTGCACCTTTCTATGCATTAACTTAACATATTAATTTGATATTTGTTAAATGGTTACATCTTGGTAAGGCACATATTCTGTTTGATTTTTTTTTCAATCAAAATTTCGTTGTAGTCCAACAATGCCATAAAGTTTGAGTTGACAGTGGATGGGTGTGTCATGCACTCTTGGCGCAGGAGTTTATTTAAATATTCATATTTTTCCTCTTTTTTTTTCTCCAAAACTATAGCAGATCAAGGTTAAGTTTAAAATGATAAAATGTTTGCCTTGCTATGGCGACTTCAATACCAATGTTTAGAATTGTTTGTGGAGCACCATTTTCAAAATGGCTGCCAAGAAAGGCGATAAAATTCAACATTGTCAGATTTCAATGAAATTTGGTTTCCAAATAGGTATTGATGTAGCAACTTCAAAACTGATGTTAAAAATTGTTTGTTGATGGCCATTTTCAAAATTGCCCCTAAAAAAAGGCAGGAAAATTCAACATTGTGAGATTTTAATGAAATTTGGTTTCCAATTAGGTATTGATGTTGCGGCTTCAAAACCAGTGTTGGAAATTATTCATTGACTGCCATTTTCAAAATGGCTGCCATAAAAGGCAGAAAATTTAACATTGCTTGGTTTCAATGAAATTGGGTTTCCAAATAGGTATTCATGTTGCAACTTCAAAACCGTTGTTAGAAATTGTTCGTTGACTGCCATTTTCAAAATGGCCGCCAAAAAGGACGGGAAGATGCAATTTTGTCCAATTTCAATGAAATTCGGTTTCCAAATAAGTATTGATGGCGCAACTTCAGAACTGATCTTAAAAATTGTTTGTTGACCGCCATTTTTAAAATGGCATAAAAAAGGCAGAAAAATTCATCATTATCAGATTTCAATAAAATTTGGTTTCCAAAAAGATATTGATGTTGCGACTTCAAAACCGGTGTTGAAAATTGTTAGATGACTGCCATTTTCAAAATGGTCACCAAAAAAGGCAGGAAAATGGAAGTTTAGTTGTAGGGTGTTCATATTTGGTATGTGACTTCCTTATGATAAAAGCTTTCTGTGGGTACCATATTTGTAGACATTTTTATGCCCCCAGATCGAGGATTGGGGGCATATTATTTTTGTCCTGTCTGTCTGTCTGTCTGTCTGATTGTCTGTTTCGAAACTTGAACCTTGGCTATAACTTTTGAATTATATAAGGTAGACTTTTGATACTTGGCAAGTGTATAGGTCTAGCCAAGAGGAACATAAATATGCGAAAAAAATTAAGTCAAAGGTCAAGGTCATAGGGGTCAAAAAGGGGTAAAAATCGGAATCTGGGGGCATATGTAGCGTTTCACAAACACATCTTGTTACCTTGATCTTTGCCTTAGGGCATTTTTTTTAAAACTCTAACCTTGCTTCTAGAACCTTGCTTCTAGAATGAAGTTGTTTAGTGGTAGAGTGTTCATATTTGGTATGCGACTCTTGTATGAGAGCTTTCTGTGGGTACCATATTGTAGACATTTTGACCTTGACCTTTGCCTGATGGGATGCAATTTTTAAAAAAACACTTTAACCTTGCTTCCAAAATGAAGTTTTTAGTGGTAGGGTGTTCATATTTGGTACGTGACTTCCTTATGATGAGATCTTTCTAGCGGTACAATATTTGTAGACATTCTGACCTTGACCTTAGCCTTAGGGCAAATTTTTAAAAACTTTAACCTTCTTTCTAGAATTAAGTTGTTTAGCGGTAGGGTGTTCATATTTGATATGTGACTTCCTTATGGTGAGAGCTTTCTGTGGGTACCATATTTGTAGACATTATGACCTTGACCTTACCCTGAGGGCAATATTTTAAAATACTTTAACTTGTTTCTAGAATGAAGTTGTTTAGTGGTAGGGTGTTCATATTTGGTATATGACTTCCTTATTATGAGATCTTTCTAGCGGTACCATATTTGTAGATATTCTGACCTTGACCTTTGCCTTAGGGCAAATTTTTAAAAAAAACTTTTAACGTTGCTTCTAGAATGAAGTTGTTTAGTTGTAGGATGTTCTTATTTGATATGTGACTTCCTTATGATGAGAGCTCTCTGTGGGTACCATATCTGAAGACATTTTGACATTGACCTTTCCATTAGAACAAAATTTAAAAAAATTAACCTTGCTTCTAGAATGAAGTTGTTTAGTGGTAGGGTGTTCATATTTGGTTTTTGTCTTTCTTATGGTGAGAGCTTTCTGAGGGTACCATATTTGTAGACATTATGACCTTGACCTTTCCCTATGGGCAATATTTCAAAAACATTAACCTTGCTTCTAGAATGTTGTTTAGTTGTAGAGTGTTCATATTTGGTATGTGACTTCCTTATGATGTAAGCTTTCTAGAGGTACCATATTTGTAGAAATGTTGACCTTGACCTTTGCCAGAGAGCAATTTTTAAAAAAAACTTTAACCTTGCTCCTAGAATGAAGTTGTTTAGTGGTAGGGTGTTCATATTTGGTATGTGACTTTCTTATGATGAGAGCTTTCTAGCAGTACCGTATTTGTAGACATTTTGACATTGACCTTCCTCTTAGGGCAAATTTTTAAAAACTTTAACCTTGCTTCTAGCATTAAGTTGTAAGTGGTAGGGTGTTCATATTTGGTATGTGACTTCCTTATGATGAGAGCTTTCTAGAGGTACCATATTAGTTGACATTTTGACCTTGACCTTTGCCATCATGCAAATTTTTAAAAACTTTAATCTTGCTTCTAGAATGAAGTTGTTTAGTGGTAGGGTGTTCATATTTGATATGTGACTTACTTACGGTGAGAGCTTTCTATGGGTACCATATTTGTAGACATTATGACCTTGACTTTACCCTGAGGGCAATATTTTAAAATCTTTAACCTTGCTTCTAGAATGAAGTTGTTTAGTTGTAGGGTGTTCATATTCGCTATGTGACTTCCTTATGATGAAAGCTTTCTATAGGTACCATATCTGAAGACATTTTGACATTGACCTTTCCAATAGGGCAAAATTTTAAAAACTTTAACCTTGCTACTTGAATGAAGTTGTTTAGTGGTAGGTTGTTCATATTTGGTATGTGACTCCCTTGTGGTGAGAGCTTTCTGTGGGTACCATATTTGTAGACATTATGACCTTGACCTTACCCTATGGGCAATATTTCAAAAACTTTAACCTTGCCTCTAGAATGTTGTTTAGTTGTAGAGTGTTCATATTTGGTATGTGACTTCCATATGATGAGAGCTTTCTAGAGGTATCATATTTGTAGAAATGTTGACCTTGACCTTTGCCAGAGAGCAATTTAAAAAAAAATTAACCTTGCTCCTAGAATGAAGTTGTTTAGTGGTAGGGTGTTCATATTTGGTATGTGACTTCCTTATAATGAGAGCTTTCTAGCGGTACCATATTTGTAGACATTTTGACCTTGACCTTTCCCTTAGGGCAATATTTAAAAAGCTTTAACCTTGCTTCTAGAATGTAGTCGTTTAGTGGTAGGGTGTTCATATTTGGTATGTGACTTCCTCATGATGAGATTTTTCCAAAGGTGTCATATTTGTAGACATTTTGACCTTGACCTTTGCCAGAAGGCAATTTTTGAAAAGCTTTAACCTTGCTTCTTGAATGAATTTGTGTTTAGTGGTAGTTTGTTCAAATTTGGTATGTGACTTTCTTATGATGAGAGCTTTCTGGCAGTACCTGGCAGTACCGTATTTGTAGACATTTTTACCTTGAGCTTTGCCTGAGGACAATTTTTTAAAAACTTTAACCTTGCCTCTAGAAGGTAGGCTTTTAGTGGTAGGGTGTTCATATTTGGTATGTGACTTTCTTATGATGAGAGCTTTCTAGCGGTACCATATTTTTAGACATTTCGACCTTGACCTTTCCCTGAGGACAAATTTTACAAACTTTCACCTTGCTTCTAGAATTAAGTGTTGTTAGTGGTAGGGTCTTCATATTTGACTTCCTTATGGTGAGAGCTTTCTGTGCGACTTTATTTTATCACATTTTGAAAATCTTAAAATGTTGCAATTTTGAAAATGTACAAATTCGAAATTTATTGTCCATCGACTTTTCTCTAACCCCGGCGAGCTATGGTGTCTTCTGGCAACTCTTGCATTAAAAAAATATGCACTAAGATTTATATTTTGCTTTTTTTTAAATATAGTGTTAAATATTTTTGCAATTAAAAATCAGTAAGCAAATGAAGATTATGCAATTAACTATTAAAAATTTAGAAATCTACTTTTTAGGGAATTATGGAAATGTTGAAATTGCCCCTAAATGTATGAAAAATGGGACCAAACTCTCTTTTAGCAACACGTACATATGTATTGGGGGGTTGAATTTGTTCATTCCTTCTTTTTACAGCTTTTCACAAAGTATGTCTTGAGAAAAAGTGTTAAAATTGGCCACTTTCAAACATCTATAGCAAAATGATTTGCACAGCAACCTATGAATTGATTTTATATGGTAAAAACTTTGCAAAATCAAGGTTGGAAAAAAGTTTTAAAATACTACAAAATTTTGGCTCCAGACCAGTGTACACCGTAGATACCAGAAATTTGTGTCCCTTTATATAATCCTAATTTAAATCAGATTCAAAGTTAAATTGATGGATGATTTGTTGTTTACAGAGTAAGTAACCTTTCTTTGTTACCATGGTGAATTGATATATTAATTAAAATGTTATAAGCCCGTTCATTTCATATAACATTTCCTTGAGCTTGTCTTCTATATCACCTGGTAAAATTGCATTGGGTTTTCCCAACTCTGCATCTTTTTCTGTGTTCTTTGTAAACTTTTTATGCCCCTGCCGGTAGGCGACGGGGGCATCAAATTTTGCCCTTGTCCGTAGGTACGTCCGAAAATTTTCGTCAAAGATTTCTCAGCTTTTGTACTCAGTAATGATTTGATATTTGGTCTGAAGTTTTTGTATGATGAGTTGTACTTTGCCTCCCTTTTTCAAATCTGTCACTCATCTACCCCCTGTTTACCGATATCTATCTGGCAAGGGCATCTGTGTCCCATGGGCACATTTTCTTTTATCACTCCAAGATGTCCTTTAAGCTACAAGGTTAATTGGAACCAATCTGGATCACAATAATCCTTGACTGGTTCTCCTGTTAAATTGTCGGTGTTTTTTTTCATCAAACATGACAACCAGCAGGTAACATAGTAAATACTGAAACCCAGTGCGATATTATCAAGAGTCCATCTCCTTGGAAAGTACTGGGCCACTTGGAACCTGGGACTAATATGTTATATTAGTCCCAGTTGGAACCAAACTTGGCCACAGTAGCTAATTGGAACCCAATCTATGCCACAATAATTCTTTGGTGGGCCCTGTTAAGGTGTTTTTCAGTATGAAAAAGAAAGGAAATGGGTAAATGACAAGGAGACAACATCCCATCTCCAGGTTAAAATGACCCAAAACAATGCATCTAGGGGTCACCGTACGGTCTTTGAGGTTCGTACTATTTCAAGATGGCCTCCAGCAGGGAACATAGTTTGATATTGGCTTCCTTTGGAAACCCCTTAATATCTTTTTCTTCATATCTACTACGCCAGTTGTAAGCAGACTTGGCTAAAATTGTCCTTTTAAAAATGTGGGTTTCAGATTCACAATTTTTTTTATCAAAATTGACTGCCAGCTGGGAACAAAGTTAATCAATGGATCAAAAGTGTTCAAATACATTTTCCCTGGAAATTACTGGATCGGTTGGAGCAACAATGGTTCTTGGTTGATGTCAGTAGAGGTGTTTTTTTTTCCTTTTCTTTTTTTTATTTTCGTACTTTTTCCCAAATGTCAACCAGCAGTGAACATTGTTCAACATTGGACCCAAGGCAAAAAAAAAAAAAAAAACATTTAGAAATCTTCTCACTGGAAACCACTGCGCCAATTACAAGAATTATCCACAGTAGTCCTTTGGATCTTCTGTAGAAGTGCTCACAGTTATTTTAAATGTCCACCAGCAGGGAAAAGATATTGGCCTTGGACCCGAAAGGAGAATTCTCATTTGAAAGTAGTTGGTCATGTGGAGCCACAATAGTTCTAGGTGATAATCTTATAAGAAAGGTTTGTTTTCAGGTTCATTAAAAGACTAGAGGAACATTATCTCATAAGATAAAAATGTCTATTTTATTTTCTGGTCTAATAAAAAAAACGATTCTCAGTTCTGTAAGCACAACTTGATTATTTGGCAAGATGAAAGTAATTGAATACAGAATGTGCTTCGATCCAGATTAGTGATACAGGCTCTCGTGAGTCTCATAGTTGTTATCACACGAGGAAAACTCTGCGGGAGTACATGCCATCTACCAAGGACACATTATTTTAAATCAAAACCAAACTAGTCATTGTTCATGCACCTTATGCTGCATAGGTGAACACTTATTACCAGTTCTAAAACCTGTGGTTTGACCTGACTGGAGATAGAAGTCATGGTCTGAACAAAATCAGATCTTTTACAGTACCAACATGAAGGGAATTGGCTTTATCATCCCATTAGAGGAGTAGTCATGTTCGTTCGTCTGTCAGTTTAAGGCCTTTGATCTTATGAATAACATGTCATAGATGGATAAGCTTTTGTCCATGGGTGCAACTTGAAAAATACTTGAGGTATATGGAATTAACCTATGTTTCATGCATGCGTGACTTAGGTTAAAGTTTTTGTAAGAGTCCAGATGACGTCTACTGCAACTCTTAAGAGAAATAATATTTTGTCAGTAGATACATCTGTTATAGTCAAAGATCTCCGGATAATTAGAAAGTTCAACCATGAGTAACTCGATCGGGTTAAAATTTGTGTGATTTAAGATCTTCAACTGGTGGAGGATCATTAATATTTTGTCATCTGAAATTGTTATGAGGCCTCTGAAAAAAGTGAGTCACTTTTACCAATATTTCATTCATCAGGCTGGGGGAAACCCCGATTGGGATATTATATCCCAATTAGGCTATTATATCCCAATTGGGATATATAGCTATACCCCAATTGGGATATCTGACCAGTTATTTGTTAATTACATTTTGGGGGTTTAATGCTGCATCATGATACATAGAAATAAAAAATCTATAGGGTAAGAGCTTTCAGGGGATATACTTCTGTTGTCAAAAGGATGCTGCAAATTTTCTGCAGATCGATTAATGATTAAAAGAATTAGTCACTTTGATTAAGCGATAACTTAAGGATGTAGTAAGGTGAGGTTTTCGCAATTTGTAAAAGTCATTCGGATTTCTCTGATTTTATCCAGTATTACTATGTAAAATATTTTGCCCCATTACACCCAATTTTCTAGTCATCAAAGTCTTCAGAAGCCAATTTTAAGTCTGTAAACAAGATTTTATTAGATCGTAGATTTTTCTTCCATGTCAAACAAATCAATATTGAGTCCATGCTATACTAAGGTAAAAGTCCAAGAGAGCCTTTCCCGCCATTTTTTAAAATGTGATATATCTTGAAAACAAGGTCCATAACCTATCAATATTTTTAGCTTACTATATTCCTTTAACAATGGTCTTTCCATTTAGGGTATCAATTTAAAATCGTAGATTTATAAAATTTCACCTTACTACATCCTTAAGCTTTAAGGAGTTAAAGGGAAAATTCGCAAAAAATTAAAAATTCAATATTTTATTCCTCATATCTTAGTTAGAACATAAATATATGTAATACTGTTCAATTTTCTTGGATAACTACACAAGACTGAATTAATTGTGAGCAGATCCCGATGCATCAACCGCCATATTGTCGTCTTGTCAACTTAAAAAGTCACGTGATACCTAAAGACCACAAAATACCAAAACTCGATAAGCCCGTGAAAAAAACAGCAAGTACAAAACTCTGATCTGTCCAAATACAAAGTAATTTCTTTAACAAAATTCAACGATTTGTAATGTATTCAACAATGAACTGAAAATTTGCAGCTATTTCTTTTAAATATACCATTAAATTGATAATATATCCAGAACTTTTACGAAGTTCCCGTGTTCACAAATTAACAGAAAACATTGTAAAATTAGGATATATATACAAGAAGTATTCATAGCTATGCAGGCGTGTATACACCATATTGTGTATTAACTGTTTATTGAGATGACAGGTGTCAGACCCATCCGACCACCTCTACCTGTATAAATCACTTGATCTTACCTGGAAAAATGACGATCCCAGTTGATACCACCTGCTGGTACACAATCAACTCCGCACGAAAACAATTTGTATGAGACTCATACCTTAGACTTATTAGTTATACAACTCATGGTAGAAATCTAGAAACTGATTGCAGTTGTATTTACATTGGATCTACATTTTTATGTCATGCAGGAGACGGTTCGCTTTGTACAGAAAATAAAATTGGTGCAAATTATTAAAAAAAAAACCTGCAAGCCAAATCTGGTATAGGGGCATTTTATTTATCGTATTTTCGTGCACAGTATAAATTACCTTCTATATAACTGTAAAGTTTTAGGGTATCGTTGGTACCCACATATGTATAAAATCATAGATAGATTCAATTTCACTAATAAAACAATCAAAAAGTGCATAAACTCGATCATATTATAAAAGTTAATTTCATCAACTCTGCATGCTCAGGGTCTTGGTATTGTGCTCGAATCACATAAAACTCATGCATATAGCATTGAAATAAGACTATGAAGTACCGAATAAAAAGTGTCTTAAAACTGCATATTAACGTACAAATACTAACTTATGTATACTGAACACAGGCAAATCTCTGTGGTTTACAGTATACCATAACTGTCTGTATACACGATTTCGGCATTATAAGTATATATTTTTTTCAGACAACTTGAACCCATGACACATAAGCATTTTAAAGTTTCACTTGTATCTTAAAATGTTGAAGACATTACGAGAATCAACCTCTTAGCGTAATTTTTTTATACAGAAGCTGGGACTAATATATTGATCATATTTGAACCCGAAGTTTGAGCGGACTCAGCTATACTGAAAAGGAGTCCAGAAACAAAAAGGGTCTAGGCTAATTTGTCATATTTTGTCAAACTTCTATACGAAATAAAAACATTTCTAACACCGGATATAATCTCTTCAGAATCCCAGTTTTTACAGTATGTGGCCCTCGCAGAAACGTATAATACTGAATGAACTGCATCTGTCTTTTAAATTTTATCCAGTATCCGTCATTTATTTAATATCAGTGAAGTAATTTAAATTAGATTTTTGTATCGTGTTCTAAGCGATTAAAAAAAAAAGATAGGCGTGTGCCTTTTCTACCTGTAATTAGTGCAGCACACGCTACATTTACCTGTAGGGCATGACACAGGTAAAATTTGACAAGGGACATGATCATGTTTATTTGGTTGTTAATTAACCTCTGATGATTACATCACTACAAAGGAATTAATTTTTTACACTGGAACACAGGAGCACGCGCGCGTGTGTGTGCACGAATTTATTTCTTCCTAGATTGTTTTGAGGATAATAATAGAAAATTTTTTTTTTGTTATTTTGATCTACTTTTCTGGAATCTTTTTGCATCATCAACAGCCAATTTTATTTCACACTAAATTTGGAATTTAGTTATTCTACGAAGAAGTTATGTTGATTTAAACAAAGGGTAACACGCTTGTCCTTGTTTTTTCTGCAGTAATTAGTTATTTAATGATCTCACTCGAACGCTTTAAATAACGATAAAAACAGTGGAATGATTGTTTTTTAAAATGACCGAGATCTAGCCAGGTGACGTCACTCAGCTAAAATTTCTAGTAGAAATGAATAAAAAATATCGTTTTTCTCCTAAACCCGTGCGAATTTTTACTTAAAACCTGGTCAACATTTTCACAATGTTACATAGAGTAAATTAAGGTCTTATTCAAAATTTAGTGAATTTTCCCTTTAACAACCGTTATATGCTTCTTCTCTTGAAGAAATATCTTTCTCTAATTTCTAGCAAATATAAACACCTCCTGACTAATGGGTTATCGAAATGATAATCAACATGTGTATTATTTGATCTCATGTCAGTTTCTAGAAATAGTGCAACCGGATGTTGATGAAATTAACACCTGCGTCATTGTCTAGCGAAACAGTTTTTGCATTCGTATGACTAGAATAACTCAATTTATTGATAATATGACATTTTTATCAAAACTTTTTTATTCAACACCCCTTTCAATGAATGGTGCAATGATACACATAGCGACGATGATAGCAACAAAATGGCGCCATACTTGAGACTGGAGACTTGGAGATCGCTTTACTTCAAATAAATTGAGTAGAAATTAGAGAAACAGTCTCTAACATTGTTTTCCGGTTTATTACGACAATTTCTCACATCTCGATAGTTAAATTTTCACATTTTAAAGTTCTCGGATTAACCTCGAACTTTAAAATGTGAAAATTTAACTATCTCGATGTGAGAAATATACGTAATAAACTGTAAACAATGTTAGAGACTATATATCGATAGTCAAATTAAGCAAACTGTGATAGTATAATAAAGAAAGTTTTTCATTAGTAAACATGAATATGATTTTTGATTACCTCTAGAGTTACCTCTCTTTGTCCATGTTTTAGAAAATGTTATGAATGTGCAAAATGTAGGTTTTAGCAATGGTGTGTGAAACCTCAATATCTTTGCATATTTTACAATCTAATCTTCAAATTTATTCTTAAAGTATTTCACAGACATCTCGTTTCTCATGCCCTGATAATCTAGCTATTTATAATTGCGATAATCTGGAATTATGACAGAATCAAATGCATACTTTTACATTCTTAAAATGTTTGTATGTTTGTGCTGGTGAAATGCAGCATTATTAAAAATGTCGATATGTCATTGCATGACTAAAACCACAAAGTTTCTCATATTTTATGTTTCATTACGCGGCATTGAAATGTGAAAAAATGATTCATAAAAACTGGTCAAATACCCCAATTGGGATATAACCGTATATCCCAATTGGGATATAATAGCCCAATTGGGGTTTCCCCCAACCTGTTCATGACTAAGTTTAAAGTTAATGCAATATTATAGATTAAAAAATACATTCTATTGCTGTTTTATCAAAATACTTAGAGGGATAATATTCTGTCGGTATATGCGTCTTAGATAGTAAATATCAGTAATCATTATGAGTCATTTTTTTCTACCCATTTCATATTAAAGAAAATTCGACAGACTTTGTATGTATAAATGCATAATTTTATGAAAGCCAAATAGGTTTGTCAGTCAGTCGAATTAGTTTATGCAGGATTTTCAAGCACATCTTTTGTATTGGATATCGAAATCCGTTATTGTGAATTTATTATTATTTATTCAGTGAGGATCATCAGGATTGTTTAATTGGATTTCATAATTGCCAGATACTGTGGAAGTACTTTTATTCGTGGACATTAATTTTCGTGGTTTTCATAAATACCACTATTTCGTGGGTACTTAAATTCGTGGTTTCAAATTCTATGCATTTAAACTTAAGGGGAAAATGCATTTCGTTGGGAACTTAAATTCGTGGTTTTAACGAACCACGAAATCCACGAAAATTGGAACCCCAAGAACAATAAACCCATTCAAATTTAAATTTGCAATTCCAGTGATTGCAAATCTGGTGCCGCCATTTTTGAGAGCTACTATATAGTGTAAATTACCAAAATATGCGGAATTTCATGGGACTTAGTAAGTCGATATGTTAGCACACCTTTACACAATTACAATTTAAAAAACATGGGAATTCCATAATCCCATGGGAAAATGCATTTTCCCATGGGATTTAACTACTTCCCATAGGATTTTGAAATATTCCAATGGGAGAAAAATAATCCCATGGGAAATTACAGAAATCCCATGGGGATAATGAAAGTCCCATGGGAATAATAAAAGTGCCATGGGAATATTTAAAAATCCCACGGGAAATGCTGAAATCCCATGGGAAATTGCATTTTCCCATGCGATTTTTGAAATTCCCATGTTTTTTAAATTGCCATAGTGTAAAATCATTCTAAGATATTGAATTACAATTATGATTTTGTTAAGTCCCATGCGATTCCGCACATTTTGATTATTCACACTACTTGGTAGCTCTCAAAAATTGCGGCACAAGATTTGCAATCACTGGAATTGCAGATTTAAATTGGAATGAGTTAATAGTACTTTCACAGTATATTCTTAATTATATTCTGGACATATAAATTGTAAATATATTTTGTCTTTTTCCAAATAGCTAATTTGGGCCACATTTGTTGTTTATTGCTGACTTCAATTCATAGATTATTTCTGCCTCATAATAACGCAGGGCTGCATAAAAATTCCGTCTCATGCCATCATTAAAAAGGTTCTTAGATATCAGTACCTTGAGTACAAATTTGAAGTTTTTGTCCGATATAAGACAGAATGCACTTTTTAACTCCGTTTTCAGATGGACCTTTCTTTTATTTTATTCGACCTCAAGGTAGATACTACCTGTTAATTAAAGTAATGAAAATTTCATAAAAGTTTTTTTTTTGCATTATTAAGACTTAAGGAGGTGTTTATATAGAGGATTTCTTTAACCTATTTTAATTGATTAAGTATTGTTGAATAAATGAAATGGTAAAAAGAAATATATATGTCCGTGTGCTCTGGATTTTCCCATAATTTAACATCAGCTAAAAGCTAGGAAGTTATATCGACATTTTATGAAAAATTGTCAGGTGTCTTTATTTGACCTATAGAAGACATTCATGAAATAAAAAATGGGAGTTAGTGTGCAAAATTCTTGAATCCATTGAACTAGGGAAAACCAGAGGAGTATATTCAAAAGAGATGAGTGGGCCACCTTAATGAAGTGTTGACAAAAAAGAAAAAAATAGCTTTATGTCCTTGATTTTGAGATACAAGCAGAAGTCCATCATTAGTACTAATCATGGATTTCAGATACAAACAATTAAAATTTGGCGGGAAATGTCCGGTCTAGGTTCTTCATAAGCTTTGTATAGAAATTTTTAAGAATAGAGTGAAGGAGAAATGACAATTTCATAAATTGTGTCCAAAATATTTTGTTCAAGAAGTATGCTTTCAGAATATTGCGTGTTCATAGGCAAAATATTTTACATGTTATTATATGGAAAGAGAAAGAGGAGTCCGCATATCTGACCAGAGTCAGAATTAAACTGTGGCAACTACATTAAAATAACAATTGCTGTTGAGTTGCTACCGAGCACTACCACAATGAAAGGTGAAAAATTCGCTAAACTCAATGTTTCTCTTGAAATGCCTGTAAAAAATCAGGTCCATTGAGTTGCAGCTTTTCCCGTGGTTTTGAAACTAATTTGCTGCGTGCATCTTTGATTTCAACAACATACAAAACTGTTTGATAATGTTGTTATCACCCTCATTTCTAAGAAAAAGTTTTTGATAAGATCTTTACACGTGTTTTTCGTTGGGTCGTGTGTTAATCTGTATTCCCTACTATCTGTGATGAGGTACGGGCCTAAAGGGTGATTTTTCGAGAAGATTATGTAAGGAGCGTTGTGTTTAATAGAAAAAAATGAAAGGATATGGAGTGAATGTACAAGTGACAAAAACGCACACGATACATAGAAAACTCTAGGGCTGTTTTCACTTGGAACTCGAGAGTCGCGAAGGAATTAGAATCATTTATTACCTTAATTCTGATTAATAACTCATTTCGCGCCATTAGAACTCGATCGAATAACCCTTTGAAATCCGAGGGTAGCTAGAGTTCAACTCTATAAAATCGACCAATCAGATTGGGATGTTTACAAAAGTCTTTATCAGGGCCACATACTTCCGGCTCTAGAGTCGAACTCGAGTTTTGATGAGGTTGTGTTCATACGGAACTCGAGTCTCTACCCGAGTTACAACTGAAAACGGCCCAGTTTATCAAGGACAGGACTTTTATTCCTGTCTACTTCTGTCTAAGTCTTGTTTAAATTTTCTAAGTAGATTCTGAGAAGATCTTAAATGTGTTGGAATGTTAAACTACCCCTGGATATAATTTTTTGAAGGCACCATCTAAGGACCATTTTGACTAAGTTTAGTTATAATTTTACTAGCAAAGTTCTTTGAATGTGGTGTATAGGGTCGAATCTTATTTATAGAAAGTTTCTGAGAAATGTATTTTTTCAGGATGAAATACCGAAGGAACAAAGCACAAGACTGAATAAATCAAAGTCTAAAGACAAGGCAAAAGCTAGAACACGTGAAGATGAAAGGCCAAAGACACTACACACCCACAAAACACACAACCATCAGAAACACCAAACAAAAAGTACTAACAGTGTGAACTCTCAAAAAGCAGAGTGACATCAGGCGCTCCGGGGGATAACTTGTCCTGTCCTGCATACAGCATCCGTCACACAGTCAGTGAGGCATAATGCCATTTTCTAAACCGTATAGGCAAAACCAATTAAAATCCAGGGTCATTTGTACTTCTCTATATCCCCCAAACAATACTATGATAAAAAATTGAAAAGCTGCTTCAAAAACGAGGACAAACAGTATTACAAACATCACTGGCGGATCCAAGGGGGGGGGGTTCCGGGGGTTGGAACCCCCCTTTTTTCTGGACAATCATGTATTTTTTAATGAATATCCTGGTGTTTTAGTAAGAAAATACCCTAAAAATTTTCGCGCCTCGCTCCGGCGAAATTTCATTAGAATTCTGATTGGAACCCCCCTTTTCAAATTGTCTGGATCCCGCGCCTGAACATCACTAACAAGACACAAGTAAAATTTTACAATATATTATACTGGAGGCTCTCAAGAGCCTTTAGCTCCTGTGGTCCAAGGCTGGCATAGACAGTGCAAATAACCTCAATGATATTGGGCTCATTTTCTAGTATGATAATAGACTTCAATGCAATATGCTGCAATGTGTAATGGTAGATGATCTTTCTATGCAATTCCCATTTGGTTCCATGTAAAGCTTTTCTTCTTGTTTGCGTCCATCTTGGATTTAATTTGGACTTACTGGACATATTTTTCAAAATGGACAATCAAAGGACCATTGTGACCAAGTTTGGTTCCAAGAAAAGTAGTTTCAGAGAAAATCTTTGAATGTGTTTTTCCGAAGGGTCCAACTTTGAAATAAGTTCGCCGTTGGCAGCGATCTTGGATATGACACAGACTTGTCGGACACATTTTCATATACAGCCAATGAAGGACAGTTGTGACCAGGTTTGGTTCCAATTAGTCAAGCAGTCTCAGAGAACATCTTTGAATGTGTTTTCCCATAGGGACCAATGTTAAACTATGTTTCCCTCTGGTGGCCATCTTAGATTTAATGAGCACCTGCTCGACACATATTTCAAAGGGACCAACTTGTGCAGTTGTGACAAAGAATGGTTCCAATTGGTCAAATAGTCTCAGAGGAGAAGATCTTTGAGTGTGTTTTCCCACAAGGACAATGTTTAACTATGTTCCCTGTTGGATCTGCTGGGAACTTGCCTAACACATTTTTCAAAGATGACCAACTGAGGACAGCTGTGACCAAGTATGGTTCCACTGGGCCTAATTGTCTCAAAGGAAAAGACCTTTGAATGTGTTTCCCTATAAGCTCTAGTGTTAAACTAAGTTTCCCGCTTGCGGCCATATTGGATGAGGTCGGCATCTTCCGGTCATGAAAAAATGTAGTCCTTGGCATACTGAACATTTTTGTTTTAAAGCTTAACATCTTTCTCAAATATGCTTTGAAATGTAAGGCAAAATGTATAACCTTACAAAAATTGACCAATAAAGGGTAATAACTCCTATATGAATATTCAGATTTTCTTCAAAATTTGAAGGTGGGTAGATCTTGAACATTTTCTCAATTTAAGTTGACCTCTATCTATTATATTTTTTTTTATAAAAAAAGAAAATGTTAAATTTGCATTATTTAAGGGGAAAAAAAAGTAACTCCAACACAGGTTTGCGGATTTTCTGCAAATTTGTTCGGCAAGTAGATCTTGTCATACTGGTAATATTTATGCCATGTCAGAATTTTAATATCTGTAACGATTTGTAAGTTTGCTAAAATGGTAATTTACTTTTATGTTCTATTTTTAGTAAAGGCAGCCATCATGTTAGATCTTCGGACTCACCAGACACAATTTTGAATCTAGATACATAGTAAGTTTGAGGAGAATATTTTTGAAAAAGTTTACGACGGACGACGGACACCGACGGACGCCAAGTGATTGCAATAGCTCGCATGGCATTTTATGCCAGGTCATCTAACAAGACAACGCAAGAAAACTAAAGCACTGACAGTGTGAACCCCCGTAAAAACCGAGGATGACATCAGGTGTTACGGAAGAGTAAGTATGAAAGGATGAAATGTCACTATTTTGCTGTCTTTGGTGAAGTATTGACCTACCGGATATCATTTTTGGAAAACGCAATCTAAGGAAAATCATTACTAAGCTTAGTTCGAATTGGTCTTAGATTCATAGAAGATTCCACAAGGTCAAATGTTAAACTATGTTAACCACTGTTGACCATATATGATGGGGTATCAACAATCCAGATACAATTTTTAGAATGGACCATCTAAGGATATTAGAAAAAAATTGTTCTAATTAGACTAGTAATTTCTGGGAAGATCTTTTAATGCTTTTCCGTGGAGTGTAATGTTACTTTTTGTCTCCACTGGCGGCCATTTTGATGTGGTACCAACTATCCGGATACCGTTTTGGTAAGGATCATTGTGACTAAGTTTGGTTCTTGATGGCATAATAGCTTCTAATGTGTTTTTTGCACAGGAAGCTAAGTAACTATATTGCGGCCATTTCGGTCGAGGTATGGACCTGCTAGATATCAATTTGGAAGGCACCAGCTAGGAACCAATATGCTTTATATATAGCACTGCTCTTTCGAATTAAAATATCAATTGCACGAAAACCGCGTAGCGGTTTGAGTGCAATAAATATTTTAATGAGTAAGGCGGTACTATATATGATTTGTAATATGACCAATGAAAAACGTTTTATCAAGAGTGCGTTAAATATGCTAATGATTTTTAACATGAATGACAGGTAACAATCAACACAGTCCAAAACGTACAATTAGCACGTGATCTAAAACGAGTGGTACAGTTGCGTTACAGTTTGTAAGGTAATTTTGTGTTTTATTTTTTGTTGTTTTTTAATTATCACACACGTACGTACCTCGTTTGGAGAAATAAGCTGCAACCTGTTTTTTTCACCCGCTCAATTAAAAAAATTTCAAGATTCAAAATCAAACAACTATATTTATTTGAAAAAATCATAGCACCCCCTCCCCCCCCGAAAACCAAATGCTGCTTTCACTCATGTATACATAATATGTATTTTGTAGATCCAACACAAAACATTTCTGTACATGTAAACGGTCACAACAATAAGGGGACGACCATCTGATTTTCGGGGTTTGATTTGAATACAAAAAATTGGCAATTAATACAAATACATGATTTGATGTGGCATTTTGCGAAAAAAAATTGTTTGTGATGGACCTAAAAATAAATATTTTTTCTAGTAAAAATCGTCCGGTGACGGCCCTATAGTCCGAAGGTCCGGAAGTCCGAAGGTCCGATAGTCCGAAGGTCCGGTAGTCCGAAGGTCCGATATCGCTCAACTGGGGAAAAAAGTTTATTGGAAATGTTGAAGAAGACTTATAGAGATAAGTCGAAGTCTGATGATGATTTTGACAGAAATTAATGTAATGTAAAATTGATGAATACTTATTTATTCAAGAGCCCCCTCCCACATTCAGGTTTTAAAAAAATGCAAAGCGACACCTCTGGCAAATATTATCAGATTCTAGTCAGTGGTATGCGATGTCTGTTCGTCCTTCTCAGTTAAATACTCCAAAACTTTTCATTTAAACATATGATATGTCTCTCTAAAACCGCTGGATCAGTAATAGATCAAATTGGCCACAACGGTCCTCGGATGGTCCCTTTAAAATTTGTCTGTCCGATATCAACACTACATCCATATAAGGTGGCCGCAAACGGTAGTGGCCATGTTTGTCAGTACGAAATGAATTTTTGTAAAAGACCTTCCGCACACGATTCCTTGGACGTTTTAGCTTCACAGGGGATTGCAAAATGTTTTCTACAGAAGGGCCAAATGTTAAACTATGCTGTGGGCTGACAATCGTAATTTTAATGGAGTGTAACGGAAAAGGCAATCTTTTTAAAATTTCAACTTTATTTAATTTGAAATTTCGATTTTTTTCATTTCTTCAGACTTAATATTTTATTTTTCATTTCAAAATTTTGACTTTTCTAAGCACAAAATTTTCACTTTTTCAAACTCGAAGTTTCTACATTTTCAAACTCAAAATTTCGTATACTTAATTCTCAAAATTTTGACTTTTCAAAACTCAAAATTTTGACAATAAAAAGCCGAAATTTCGACTTTTGAATAACTCAAAATTTGGACTTAATAGTAACAAAGAAACTATAATATCAACCTTGATGAATTTCGACTATCTGAAACTCAATATTTCGACTTTTTTAAAAGTCAAATTTTTATAGTTAAAACAGTCGAAAATTTTAATTCGAATAAGCAGAAATTTCAAGTTGAATAAGAAAAAAAAATGGAAATTTTGAGTTTAAAAAAAAAATCGAAAATACGAATTTTAAGAAGTCGAAATTTTGAGTTTGAAAAATATTTTCTTTTTGGCTCAGCTGGCCTAAAAGGTAATGTGAGCTTTTGCCATCATTTTTCGTCTGTCGTCCGTCGTCCGTCCGTCAACAATTTCAAAATCTCCTCCTCTGAAACCGCTTGGCCAAATGTAACCAAACTTGACTTGAGTTGTCTTGTTAAAATTTAGTTTTGTCTTCGTCAGTGATGTTTATGGTACCGATTTGTCCTTGTCCATGTTAGAATACTTAAGTGATTACAAAAGTTTTTCAAAATTTCACCTTGGTACTGTTTGAGGGTTACAGAAGTTACACGTACCATGGTTCTAAAGTTTTGTCTCGGGGTTAGAAAATGACAATAACCAATCAGTAACCTAACAGATTTTTCAAAACATATGCTTCGCTGACCATGTGACGGGTGCTGTATGCAGAGCAGGACATGCTTACCCTTCCGGAACACCTGATGTCACTCTGCTTTTTAAGAGTTCACACTGTTAGTGCTTTAGTTTTTTGTGTTGTATATGTAATGTTCGTGTGTTTTGTGGGCATGTGGTGTCTTTGGTCCTCCGTCTTCTGGTGTTATTTCTTTTTCCTTGTCTCTGGACTTGTGCTTTGTTCCTTCGGTATTCTACTGCCGGTGTTTTGAATCATCACCAGGGTATGGCTTCTCAAAATTGTTTTCGATTAGTCTGCCGGTCAAACAACATGGCCAGCACTGCTAAAAATAGAACATAGGGGTAAATTGAAGTTTTTGGCCGATAACTCGAAAACCGATACAGATATCAAAAATCTGACTGGATTACAATGATCAGCATGATTAGATCTACCTACCGTGGAATTTTGAAGAAAATCTGAAAACCCATCTCGGAGTTATAGCCCGTAAAATTTTCAAATTTTTTGCATTTTTATTTTTTTATTTCAAAAAGTTTAACAGATAGAGGTCAAGTGTAAAATGCAAAAATGTTCAGCATATCGAGATCTACCCATCTAGAACTTTTTGAGAAAATCCTTGTAGAAGTTATCGCCCTTTTTCACAGAATTTTAAAAATGTTTCGTCTTTTTTTTTCCAAACTATAGAAGATGAAGGTTAAGTGTAAATTGATAAAATGTTTGTCATGCTTTGGCAACTTCAAAACTGGTGTTGAAAAATTATTCATTGACCGCCATTTTTAAAATGGCCGCAAAAAGGTGGGAAAATGCAACATTGTCAAATTTCAATGAAATTTGGTTACCAAATAGATATTGATGCTGAAAATTGTTTGTTGACTGCCATTTGCAAATTCCTGCAAAAAAGGCGGGAAAATTCGACATAGTTTCCAAATAGATTAACTTAAAAAATATGGTGTTAAAAATTGTCGTTGACCGCAATTTGCAAAATGATGTCTCGACTTCAAAATTGGTGTCGAAAGTGGTCCTTTTGCAGTAACGTTTTTTTGTCAAAAAAGCCCAACAAAGGAATATAGTAAAACATGATCAGAATTAAAACACAGTTCAAGATATTGGTGGTGTTCGAGTTACTAAAGTTGGAGAGACTGAAGTTCAATGTTAGCTTGATTGTGGCAGATTTTATCACACATTAATAGTACGCAGTGAATCAATGTTATCTAAGAATGAAGTGACAAACTGAATCTTGTCCTTGTGTAACGGGTGCATTAACGCCCAATTAGCACACAAACTACATTAACCGCGTTCCGTGTATTTTAGTAAATTCGCCTGCTATCCTTCTGCTGCCATCAGAATTTCGAGCTTTTCTTGTAGCCCTCTTACAGAATATGTTGGGAATGTCTTTTAGAAAAAAATGTCTTCAATTTTTCCTATCTTCGTTTACAGAGGGTTAATTTCGGACTATCGGACCTTCGGACTATCGGACAATCGGACCTTCGGACTATCGGACCTTCGGACAATTGGACCTTCGGACAATCGGACCCCGGACTATCGAACTTTCGGACTATCGGACCTTCGGACTATCGGCCCTTCGGACTATCGGTGTGTAACCAATCGTCCACCGCCCACCGCACCCAGAGAAATCAAATGGTCGTCACCCCATCTTTATATACCGGGTAATTAACACTTAGTTTCTGCATTTTAATGAACAGTTACATCGGTCAATAAAGTCTGATATACCTCTGCCTAGCTGCGGAACTGTAGCTCTTATGGTCCTTGTACTGATTTTTTGATAGTTGCGGAACATAGATTCTTCAGGAACAAGATGTGTTTTGTGAAACACTTATGACCCCGAGTAGAAGTAAAGAAGAAACATTTAGCAACTTTGAACAATGAATGTCCTTCTGACAAAATAATTTGTAGATATAAATTCTGGTATCAACTGAAAAGTTTAATCACATCAAATAATGATTGCAATTGGAGGCAAACACAGAAGTCGCCCAAATGAACCCGTCCATTCATTATCCAAACATTATTAAAAACATAATCCCCCCATTTGGAACATTTATAGTCATCTCATTGTGTTCTGTCTATCAGTGTTATCAGTACTTTGATTGCACTAGGGATCATCAATACTGGTTCCCCAAAAGTGGGGGAATACACAGAAGAGAAGAAATGAAATAATAAGATATTTTTAGTAACATCCCTCATCATTGATATATATAATACATATATAAATACCTGTAAGACGAAAGTGAATAAATGAAGAAAATATGCTGAATGATTTAAAAAATCTTTTTTACAAAAAAAAATTCTATATATAGATAGATATGAAGAAACATTTCGTCATAAATGAGTTTAATTTCTATTTATTAAAATAAAAAACAAAATATAATTTCATTTTTCTGGTGAAATTTTACCAGACAGTCACATGCCAAGGTCAAGGTCACAAGATCAAATATTCTGGTACCAACAGAAAGGTCTCTCCACAAGGAATACACATGCAAACTATGAAAGCCCCATCACTTACTATTCAAAAGATATGCTAAATGTTAAAGTTTTTATGCAGTTGTTCACAGGCCAAGGTCAAGGTCACATGGTCAACTTTTCTGGTACCAATTAAAAGGTCTTGCCACAAGGAATACACATGCAAAATATGAGAGCCCTATCACTTACCATTCAAAAGATATACCCAATGTTAAAGTTTTTTGTGGACAAACAGACAATCAGACAGACAGACAGAACAAAAACTATATGCCCCCCGAATCTTGGATTCACGGGGGCATAAAAAATAAAAAGACATATAGAGCTACGCCAAGTCCGCAGCTAACCTCTGCCATGCCGGCGGCCTTTTTTCTATTTGCTAGGACCGTGGGCAGATGGACCTGGGGCTTATATCCGTACTGAGGTATAAGGTTCCTTTTTTAGAAAAGACATTCGCAATGTGTGTTGTATCTTCTGTTGTATCTTCAGTCCATATCCGTTCCTCGACTTTAAAATACTAGTAACAGGAATTGCTCCTGTAAATAACTAAATTTGAATGGCAATTCGCTGTTTGGGAGGGGTCATTGTTAAAAAAAATTGGAACAGAAAAAGAATAAACGTGTAAAATTTGATAACTTAAAAGACATGTATAAAAAGGAACATATAAAAATCATCTTTCTGACAAGAAAGGCCCGAGTAAAATTTCCATGCCATAGGCAGTACAGTATAGACAGTTATTTACTAACATTAGCTGTTTACAATAATAAAAAAACTAGATTTGCAATTGCGAGCAATAGCTGATGTCGCCCCTGGCAGCCAATTCGATGATTCCATCCTGTTCACAGCGTCAAAATCTACCTAGAAATCAATTTTCGTTGAAATCCGACAATGTTGAAATTTTGACGTATTTTGGCGGCCATCTTGGAAATGGCAGCCATTTTGAAATTTTTTTTCGGATTAATTCCTTCCTTTCATTTTGTTGAACATTTATGCAAAATATGAACAAATTCTGCAAAGCAGTTCCTGAGATATTGAATCCTGTATTTTTAAACGTAAAATGGCGGCCATTTTGAAAAATTTTTTCGTAGCCTGCACTTCTCGTCATGGTGATCAAACTTCCTGCCAAGTTTCATTTCCTTACATCAAATCGTTTTCTCAAAATAGTCCGGACAAAATGTGTGGAAGAACAATAATAATAACAAAGAATTACTAGATTTGCAATTGCAAGCAATAGCTGATGTCGCCCTGGCAGCCAATTCGATGCTTCCATCTTGTTCGCAGCGTCAAAATCTACCTATTTTCGTTGAAATCCGACAATGTTGAAATTTTGACGTATTTTGGCGGCCATCTTGGAAATGGCGGCCATTTTGAAAATTTTCGTAGCCTGCACTCCGCGTTATGGTGATCTAACTTCCTGCCAAGTTTCATTTAATTACATCAAACCGTTCTCTCAAAATAGTCCGGACAAGAATGTGTGGAAGAACAATAATAACAAAAAATAATAACAAAGAATAAGAAAAAGAAGAATCAGAACAATAACAATATGTCGCCCCGACATTCGTCTGGGGCGACATAATAATAAGAAGAAAAAGAAGAAACAGAACAATAACAATATGTCGCTCCGACTACGTCTGGGGCGACATAACAAGATGAGTGTCATTGGCTTCTGAATTTTCTGAGGGAGGAGTCAAGGAATGCATTATCATCTAATTTGCATGAAGTTAATGCACTGAATTAAGCCCCTCCTATCCCATTGTATTTGTATTGTGTGCATCAACTCAACTTTTCTACGGTGCAATAACTTCCAAATAGTGCCATTAATGCATTCTACACGGAATATCGGCCTTTAGAGCATTGAAAGATCAAAGGAAATTTTAAAAATCATATCACAAGACTGAGTTAAGCACTAATTGAACCACTAGTTTCTGAGAAGAGCTTCAGTGTATTTCCACGGTGTTAACCTGAGTTACCCACTTCTATCCGCCATCTAGTAAGAGGTTCAGACATACCGGATACCTTTTTGAAAGTCAGCATCCAAGCGACAATGTAACCAGGTTTAGTTGGACTACTTGGGCTAGAAGTTTCTAGGGTTTCCATAGGTTCCAATAAAAAAAAATATTTCCCGATGACGAATTTCTTGGATGAGGTACGGTTATTTATATTTTTGTTGGACGGGACCATCTAAAGGCCATTATAACTTAGTTTGGTTCTAATTGGACCAGTAGTTTCTTAGATCTTTGAATGTATTTTCTAATGGGATAAAATGATTAAGTATGTTTCCGACTAGCAGCAAATCTTGGAAGAGGCAAGGATACTAGTATACCGGATACTGTGTTTTGAAGGAACTCTCTAAGGGTCATTGTGGTTTAGTTCGTTTCTAATTGGACTAGTGCTTTCTGGAATAGAAATAAAAATTAGGGAAACGGGGAATGTGTCAAAGAGACAACGACCCGAATGGGAGTAATAACAACTCAAAGCCACTATAAGATCTTCACTGAATGGTGAGGAAACCCCACATCCCACGGCAGGTGGGAGTCGGTCCCTAAATAAAGAGTAATCAAGTGCAGCGAAATTAACACCATAGTAGAAATTAACATCATAGTAGATTCCTATATCGACATAAAGTAAACTAATTAGAAAACAGACAAGACACACAAATTAATAAATTTCTGACGTTGGACAGGGGGGGACCTGCTGAGTCCGGTTAAACTAGTTTTATTGGGCCCAAACCTTCCCCTAGCCAATGTGAGAAATCAAAACACAATAGTAACAACAGTAAAATTCAGTTAGCAACAGGACTGAGTCAATTGTGAAAAATAGTAACTATGTTTAAATGAGTTTCTATAGGAATAATTTTATGTTTATAATCGCTACCGCTATTTTTGGATTTGGTATGAACATACTGGATACCTTTTTTGACAGCACCTTGTGACTACGATTGTTTTAATTGGAATATCATTTTCTAAGAGGATCTTTGAATTTCTTAAAAGAGGGTCCAATGCTATACTATGTTCCCAGCTGCTGGCTATCTTTGATGAGGCGCGGACCTTCCGGATATTGTTTTGGAAAGAACCATCTAAAAACCATTGTTACTAAGCCTGCTTCTAATTGGCCTATTATTTTCTGAGAAGATGTTTAAATGTGGTTTTGTAAGCGTCTTTTGTTGAGCAATGTATTGCTGGCGACCATCTTAGTCAAAGTACAGATTGGCAATCGAAGGATCTGACTAAGTTTTAACCTACTTTGAATAGTAATTTCTAAACAGATCTTTGAATTTGTTTTTTCCTATGGTCAAATGTTAAACTGTTCTCTCATTGGCGGCCAACTTGGATAAGGTACATATTCGTCAGATACAATTTTGTAAGGGCTATCTAAGGACCATTGTGACCAAGTTTTGTTTCATTGGACTGATATGTTCTGAGAGTATTGAATGTGTTTTTCCGTATGGTACAATGTTAAACTATGTTCCCAACTGGCGGCCATCTTGGATTAGATATTTGTCGGATACCTTCACAGAAAGGAGTATACCAAAGGGCCTTTGTAAATAAGTTTGATTAGTAGTTTCTGCGGAAAAGATCTTTCAATGTTTTTATCATCAAGTCCAATATTTAACTACGTTCTGCGTTGGCATCCATCTTGAATTAGGTACTGATCTCTCGGATATCTTTTTTGAAGTAATCATCTAGGGACCATTGTCACTAAGTTTGGTTCTAATAGGACTAAAAGTGTCTGAGAGGAAGATCTTTGAATGTGTTTTCCATTGGGTGCATTGGTAATTTGGTCCCCGCTGGTGGCAATCTTGGATGAGGTGCAGATCTGTTGAGCATTATTTTCAAAGGAACTATCTAATGACCGTTCTTACTAAGTTTGGTTCTGGTAGAGACTTTTGAATGTGTTTTCCTAGGATGAATGTCAATTTATGTTGCGTGCTTGCTCCATCCTGGATATAGTACAAATCTGTTAGATGCCATCTCTAAAAGTGACCACCCAAGGACCATTTTGATTAAGTTTGGTCCAAAGTGTCACGGTGATTTTAAAGAAGATCTTTGAATGACGGACGACAGACGACGGACTCCAAGTGATGACAAAAAGCTCACATTCGATATAGGCAGGTGAGCTTAACACTTGAAATTAAAACAAATTTTCTTAATGAGGCCTTATTTTCATGAAATTCCTGGTTTTGGGGATAACTTGTATTTTTGTTTGAGTACTTAAAAAATTTCAGCAATTACAGGCAATGTTTGCGTGAATAGACGATAAACTATCATTGGTCATTGGCTTGTCCTGTCTTCTTATAAAATTTTAGTTTCTTGATATTAGGGTTATTTGATGTTGTTTGTTTCCATTGATTTATTGATTCTTTTATTTTTGGGGCCATTTAGGGCTTGCTATATGGTGTTAGGTTCCTCACTGTGTTGAAGACCGCACGGTGACCCCTAGATGCTTTGTTTTGGGGTCGTTTTACAGTAACTTCGGTATTTAGTTATTTTAACCTGGAGATGGGATGTTGTCTCCTTGACATTTACCCCCAGTTCCTTTCTTTTTCCATATGTATATATATTGGTTTACTCTCAAGCGACATTTTTTAGTTTTTCCCCCATAGGGTACCATGTTTAACTATGTTCCTGGTGGCCATCTTGGATTGGGTATTTGTCAGATACAGTTTACAGAAGGGAATATTTAATGGCCATTGTGACTAAGCTTGGTTGTAACCGGACCAGTAGTTTCTGCGAAAAATCTTTCAATGTTTTTTTCATTAAGTCCAATGTTTCACTATGTTCCTTTTGGCGGCCATCTCGCATTAGGTACAGAACTCTTGGTTACAATTTCGGAAGGAGTCATCTAGGAGCCATTGTCTATTAGTATGGTTCTAATAAGACTAATAGCTTCTGTGATCTTTAAATTTGTTTTTCTTACGGTCCAATGTTAATCTGCTCACCACTGTTGGCAATGTCGGATGAGGTGCAGACCTGGCTGACATTATTTTTTTGAAAGGACTATCTAAGGACCGTTCTGACTAAGTTTTCTTCTAATCGGACAGTTTTTAAGAAAATTTTTCAATGTGTTTCCCAAGGATGTACATTGTATGTCAACTTATATTACCTGCTTGAGCCATCCAAGATACACTGTAGGGTACAAACCTGCCATATACAATTCTTAAAAAGTTACTATACGAGGATCTTTTTGATTAAGTTTGGTCTGATGTGACAATGGCGTCAGGGGAGAATGACGGACGGCAGTCGATGGACTCAAAGTGATGGCAAAAAGCTCACATGTGATATAGCCAGGTGATTATTTTCATAAAATTCCTACATTCTGTCTAACTTGTATTTCTTTTCGAGTACTAAAAAAAATCAGCAATTGAAGGCAATTTTTGTGTGAATAGACGATGAGCTGTGTATCTAAATCGAGCAAGTCTAGTGGTTAACTTTTAAAATGACAGTTCCTTTAGTTTGTGGAAAAGCATAATCACCAAATTATAAACCAATAACAATAACCAATAACCAATAACTATGCTCCCCACTGGCGGTCATCTTTGATGCCCTTCGGGCATTCCGGATATTTTTTGAAAAAAGATCATCTCGGGTCCATCGTAAGTAAGTCTTCTTCTAATTGGAGTAAAACATCTTTCAATGCTAATTTCATTGGGTCAAACAATGTTCCGCACTGCCAGCCATAATGTAAGCATTTTTGTAAGCAACAATCTAGGAAGAGAAAGATGACTGAAAGATATTTGATTTAGTGTTTTCCATTGGGTCCAATATTAATCTGCTCCTCGCTGTTGGCTACTTGAATGAGGTACAGACCCGTGGGATATTTTTTTTTGAAAGGACTATCTAAAGACCGCGCGTTCTGAGTTAGTTTGGTTCTAATTAGACAGGTAGTTTTTTGGAAAAAGATTTTGAATGTTTTTTTTTTCTAAGATGAATGTCTAACTATGTTGCCTGCCAATCCTCGGTAAGGTACGAACAAACCAGATGCAGGCACCGAAGAGCCATTGTGTTAAAGGACCGACCATTTAACTTGNAGGGGGGGGGGGGGGGGCTATGTTTTTTTTCTAAAAAATATTTTGGATCTGGTTTTTTGTGAAAAAAATATTATGGCTGCCGAATTGATGAAAAAAAATTTTCTGAATGAGGCTTTCTGCCCCCAAAAATAATGTTAATTTTGAAAAAAATATTTTGTTGATACACGTGCAAAAAATAATTTGTTTTCAGATGAGAAGATCTTTGAAAAGCAGACGACAGACGCAAAGTGATGACAAAAAAACTCACATTAGATATAGCCAGGTGAGCTTAAATTTGAAATTAAAACAAAATTCCTAAATGAGTCCTTATTTTATGAAATTCCCACCTTTTTTTAGATGACATGTATTTTCTATTCGAGTACTTTATAAATGTAAACAATGTTTGTGTGAATAGACGATGAGCTCTGTTTCTGTATCAAGCAAGTCTATTGGTTTACATTCAAAGCAACGTGACAGTTACTTTATATGTAGAAAGGGCACAACCACTAAGGTATAAACATGTGACAGCTGAATCAAAGAACCCCTAGACAATGCTTTTCCCGTAACGATCATATATGCGAGTTAACTTGTACTTTGCAAGTTAATCTTTAATGTTTAATTAATACTAATAATTGCAATTTAAGCCCTGATTTAGAAATAAAAAAAAACTTATTTTCTGTATTTTTATCCCTTTAAGAAGCCATTTTTGACAGAGAAGCTTGTCAGTCTTGGAAGTTGACTGTCAAGTTCGCTCACATTAAATCTTTAAAATAAAACATGATAACACGAGCATAACCTGCTCATTGTTGGAACAGGCCCAATTTTTAGATCCACCGATCGAATTTTTTGTAAATTTCGATTTTCGCTTTCAAGTTCTCTTCCAGTTGCTTCAAATAATTAAATATCGAAGTTACTGTGAATTTAGTTTCTGCATATGCGCATTTCGACAACTTATGTCTCTTCAGTGCAGATAAAATCAAACATTTGTAAATCCATTAACCGAAATATATAAAAGCTGAGAGAGAACAAATTACCAATAGGATCTAACAGGGAAAGCCAAAATCAAAATGTTAGCTTTTGCTTCCCTGTTCTACAAACGTGTAATCAAATGATAGCATGCTATCTGAGCTGTATTTTCTTGAGTGTAAACATAGTAACATAATTGTTTTCACGTTTTTAATCATCAAAGAGTCATTTTCAACAAATAGATTTTTGAATTCCGTTTTTAATAAGTGTTGTCTTTCTTTTGCCTTATATTACTGCTGATTTCTAATATCATTTGAAATTATATTTCCTTTACATCTGATACAAGGTACATCGATAAAAGCTAGACCTACCCCAATGAATTATTGCGAAAATTGGCATGTTTTTGCAGACAGTCGCATATAAATGGTCTAAATTCACATTCAAGTTTAATTAATTTATTTATTTAGAAATGCACATTTGTACCCGTAAGGGTTGAAAGCATATATAAACATACAATAAAAAAAAACCAAAAAAACAAACATAATCAGTCAAAAATATTGTCTGTGGTGAACTATGCAATTATTTTTCTACTTTCCTCAGTATAAGCGACTTTTTAATAAATGGAGCAACGTGATAGGGACAATATTTTAACTAGTTTTTCAATTTCGTTTTCATTTTTTTTTTCAATTTTAAAATGTTTACATTCTGTTTTTCAAATTCTTTTTAATGGAAGTATATTTTGGGCATTTATAGAGTGAGCTTCATCTTCTAATTTATTTAAATGACAATTCGGGCAGATTCTATTTTCTCTTTTTATATTTTTGAATCTGCCTCTTTCTATTTCTGAAAAATTATTACATATGCGCATTCAGCATACATTTTTTCTATTTTCAAAATTATTTTTTATGAAGAAGTCTTAATTTCATATTTAGTTTTAATTTTACTATTTAGAAAAAAATTATTGTTTTCATTTGACGATTTCTCATATTTATTTTTTAATTGCTGTTTTATATTATTCAGAGTTTTATTATCTTTTAGAAGTTTTAGTTTTTCTAGTTGTTTTAAATCAATATTATTAGATGAGCAAATATCATTTACATACGAAAACCATGAATATGTTCCAGCTGTAATGAAGATTTTTGGATAAGGAAAATGCATCAGCTAGTGTGACTTAACAGTCTCACTAGATATTTGATAGTCTGTGATTTAATGAATGTATATGTATCTATGTAATGCTAAATATATAAATTTTGCATTGCTAATATTGTAATATGCCATTTTAAACACTTTCGTAGAATGAAACCGAGTATTCAGCTCGAATATTGACAGCATTTTAGAATTTTCAAAGGTTCACTGTTAAATCGACACATCTTTTAAATTTTGAGCATATATCTGATCAAATCTGACATTATGGGATTTATTTGTTTAAGTTTTGCATTGGCTATAAAAGAACACTGAATAAATGTAGGAGAAAGGTTAAGTTGGATTGAAAATACCGCAAATGTAAACCATACGCCAAATAAATAATGCGAAAATTCGCGAGGTTTGTCCAGGTTTTGTATATATATGATCAAAAGATGTCCATGCTGTCATTTCATATGTACAAAACGGTGAAAAATATAATAATATGTTTTTTAACGTCCATAGATGGAATAAATTTATGGTTTTATCCAATATATGTGAAAAGTTAGATACAAAATGGTTATTTTTGTCTTTGAATTTTTTTCCCAAATTTTATAACAGATTTTAATCTATTATTATGTATCAGCCAGTATATTATAGGTACTCCAACGCAAATGATGATTTATCAATTTTCATTGCACATCACATCTCAGTATTTAGTCATATTCACAAATGGTTTTATTTTCACGTACCAAAAATCAAAAGGCCGATACCAAATTGTATGAACCCACAAAAGTTCTGAAAATATTTTTATATACAATTTGTTGCTAATACATCATAGATCTTTATTACATTGGCAATCAATAGATTATCCCGAAAATTTCTATATTTCAAAATTTAATACTGACAAAATTGTATGGACTTTCGTGGTATTTTTCAAACATTGTAAAACAAGTGAGAAGTTTGGCAAAAAAACAAGATAAAATGGCGACAGTTGTCTATCTGAAAGGAATTAACAGCCTACAAATCGTATTTTTTCCCATTTTTTGTAGGAGTAAGAAATATACGTTACCAAAAACTTAAAGTCATCACTACAGAAGTTTTAAGGTCGACATCACGATCTTGTGGATCGTTATTGGATATCCGTTTCCCAGATGACAACAGAACTTTCCCTTTACGACTGAATTTTGCTTTTCCTCTATAGGATTTGACTTTACTACGGGAGTTGACATGTTCAACACGGCGGGCGTCTTATAAGAAGCAGGAGATGCTTACTCTACCGGTACACTTGTTGTAACCCATGGTTTTTGTTGGGTCCGTGTTGTTCATGATCTATATGTGTGTCTTCATTTTTCTCTTTTGTCTTGTACTCTTGTGTTGTCCTTGTTTCTTAGTCTTTCCGGTGTTGCCTTTATCCATGGATAGTTCGTTCTTTTGACTGACGTTTCGGTTCTCACTCATTTTTGTATCCAAAGGCTATAAAAATTCACAAATTACCAATTATGTATATTCGTTTTAGAATTACTTTTCATTTGATACCAAATGTCAGTTAATTTAAATAACTAAATACCTAAGTTACTGTTAGATTTATTTTCTGCATATGCGCATTTCGACAACTCTTGTCTCATCAGTGCAGATCAAACCAAAACATTTGGAAGTCCATTAACCAAAAACGTGTAAAGCTGATAGAGAACAAATAACCAAAAAGGATCTAAATAGAAAAGCCAAAATTCAGCTATGGACAGGGCTATGCATGAGCCTGATGAGGGAGATACTTATTAGTTTCAAACAATTGTTTGTAAAATTTAGATGTTGTAAGTTTCAATAAAATCGGTTTTCAGACCAGCACCGAAGTACTGACTACTGGGTTAGTGAATACCCCCAGGGAGTGACAGTCCACCAGCAGAGGCATCTAACTTAAGTTATCTATTGAGGACTATTTAGCTTAACAGATAAAGCTAGGGTTAAAAAGAAAATATAAGAATTTCGCCTGTAGTACTATAAAAGTGGCTCTATCCTATATATGTGCAGGTTATTTTCATATAGTTATGTGTTTTCGAAGAAGGGACATAGAATGACTGAAAAAAAATCGGATTGGTTTGGAAGTTGAGGGGGATTGTGGTGTACGAATAGTAATTTCAGCCCAAAGGAATCTAACGATTACTTGTGTTTCTTCATGGGAGATCAACTGAAGGTGACATTAACTAAGGTCTACTAAGCACATCTTTCAAAGAACAAATATATAAAATAAGGCAATTAATAGTAAGTTTAATGTTATACATGTGATACAATATATATATATATATATATATATATATATATAGTTAAAGAAATAGAGATGGTTAAATATTTGATAGCACGAGAAATTATTAACATTACTTTAAAACAGGGAAATTTTCGCGCCGCCCCTTTTTCGCGTTTTTTAAAATTTAGCACAGTCTTGAATTCGTGGTTGCCTGTCGAGCTACTTAATCGCCATTATTGTACAAAATATCGCGAAAGTGTATTTTCGCCCTTCATACCGTAACGCACAAATTTAATAACCGCAAAAATTCCCCTGTTTTAAATATGTATATTTAATTATTAAGCCACAGTGAAGAAGTAGAAGGTATATTACTTTTATAGGCTGTCATGTCATTTCTAAGACGGTCTTATAATTTTACAGCATGTCATATCATATCTAATTCTATCATGTTTTGAATTCCTTGATAGTTTAAACTTTTGAAGGAAATAACCAGGGTCATCACACGAGACGGTCTGTCGGTCTAAGAAATACATCTCTCCCCCTCCATCCTTATCATACCCTGTTGACTTATTATAGCACTGTAATTTGGACCTTTTCCTTATTTCACAACATTTGTAATAATAGCGCCATGATTGAAAATGTCTGCCTACCTTTTCCCCCCGTTGTAACTTGAATTGGTTTAGGAGGCCATTCGATCCACAATTAATTGTTTGTCTATCTAGGTAAACAATATTTCCCTCTCCTGGCTTTCCGTCGTAGGTAAAGTGGTTTGAAAAGTATTTTGGCCCACAAACACCACTTGATAGTAAAGTGCAACATTTGTAATGATAGCGTATACTGTTACCACTTCGTTGAAGCTTGAACATTTTCAAGACATTTGCTGTGGTTCCACAGCTAAGATAGTGTCTATCAAGGTAAATAGCCTGACCACGATGAACGTGATTATAGGGAGTGTATTTGTCCTCGCAACGTTCGATGCCACAGTCCTTTTCATCTTGGGCGTCCCCACAATCGTCTTCATAATTACACCTGTTACCCGACGGTATACATTTCTTTTTATTTGAACAATGGAAATCACTCGAACAACAACGATTGAAGCAGGATGTTGATGATGATTCAGGACCACTGCAGACTTTTCCATTTCCTTTCCGAGTTACAGCATATGAACGTCTTTTAGTTATGGTCCCTCCGTAGTCGCAAGGTTTGGTACATGACCCATATGGTCCAAAAGAAGTCCATTCACAGTCTCTGTCACGGCATGTTTTACCATAGTATTTGTCTTTACATTGACATTGGCCTGTTTGATCAGTACATTCGGCACTGAATGAACCAACTTTATTACAATTGCATGGGAGGCATTCTGACCTACCGCTTTTACATGTTAGTGACGAACTCCCTACTACATAGTAGTTTGCAGGACATGTATTTATTAAACGTAGTGCTGGATACGTATAGAAACCACCCGAACAATCAAGATTTTCAGAATTGGCAACCTTTAGATCACACGTGGAATCTTTCATGAGATTTTCTTGCATGGAAACTGTTCGTTGGTATAACGTCATCAAATTATCAGACGATTCATTTAAGATAGCTGATGCTTGGGCCCACATGACGTACATTTGATTCTGTAGCACCATTATTTGGCGCCATGCGTTGTCTAATGCCTCTTTGTATGTGGAACTACAGGCAGCATTCTTTTGTTTATCCATTATTATGAACAGGAAAGGTTTGTGGGCCAGTAAAAGTACATCACTGCGTCCAATTATAAAATTGTTTAATTCAAAAGCCCATTTTTCAATGCTTTTGTGACTCAAAACATCTGCTGCCAAAGCCACCGCAGCTTTATCCAACGATAAATCTGTTATTGTAGGGTCTAGAGATTGAAATCTATGCAAATAATATGTTAACTTTGAAAATGTGTCCGAGTATTTGGTTAGTAAATTAGACCACTGGAACTCACTTGTTAGTTTGTCGCCTAATTCGTCAAATTTGGCTTCCAATTTGTTGTCAATAGAAACAATAGCATGTTGAACATTATCCAATGATACACCTATTTGGTTTTGCATGTCTAAAACTTCATAGTAAATGTCTGTAAGCTTTGGTATCTTTGCTGTTATAGCCAGCATTCCATCAACACTGGAGGCTAAACTTATCTTATCATACTGTTCACAATTTTCGCCATTGAAAAAGGCTTCACACATACAATAAGATTCTGAAGAATGCGGTTTGATTTTACATGATCCCTTTTCACCGCACGATTTCGAGCAGGAAACACCACTAATTTGTTCGCCAGATTTCAATGAAGCCCAAACCCTCACCGTTTTCGTCGCATCATAACTTCTATTGGAATATCGCAACTTTAGCAGGTCATTGAAATAATATAAGCTGTGTCCGTTGTCAATGGCGACTTGAAGGTCGCTTACATCTCTTAAAACAAGGAAGGCTGACAGGGAAGACCACACTGTTGTCTTCTGTAGTTCTGATTTTAATATGTCATTTATTGCATCTGCATCATATACTTCACTCGTTAAGAATACGTGATCGCTTGAAATCTTCTCCAAAGCATCAGAAAGCTCTTTACGCTGATTCAAATACGTTCCTCGATCTTGTGCAGTAACTTGTAGTACACGTTTCCTATCATTTCTAGATGAAGGCATATTTTCGAATGTACTAAATCCAGAGTGTTTTCTTCCTCCCCATGCCACATATGATATTACTATCCAGTAGAGCCAAGGATATTTTTGATCAAGTGAGTTCTTTAATGTTTTAGCTGCCTCTTCGTTTGATCCCATATTAGTTTGATAAATTGTATCTTCAACGTCTTGTTTCATGTATACATCAATATTTTCGTAACAATCTAACTTAATATCGTCAACTTTCTTTCTAAGCTTGTACACAGCTGCTGACCAGTCCTTAATGGCTGACGCTATACTAGTATTCGTACCAGTCAGTTTTTCATGCGCTAATACCACCTGTTGGCCCTTGAAAGCGAGCTTAATGACACCATTTGCAAATATAAGTACCTTATGTATGTCACATTTGTACGTTGTCTTTATCAAGTCTAGTAATGGTTCTCCAAAAACGGAAGTCGAATCCGCTGTTCCCGTCAAAACTTGAAATAAGCTTGCTTTGATATTAAAATCCTGTACATATGATTCCGATATTGCTAAACGCATCCTCAAACATTCTCTAGTTGTTGAACATGACGTTTCTGCTTGCAAATCCTTGAGATAATTAGTTGTTAACTGTTGATACCCGAACAATATTTTTGAAGCCGCTGTTATATATGCCGCCCTCTGTGACTCAAGTGTTATTAAGTCTTTAACATTATCTAGTTCTGAGGATATTCTATCCAATTTCATATTGACTTCTGCAAATTTTTCTTTCATGTATGCAAGCTCTGCCGAATCCTGCCTAGGGATGAACATCAAGGCAAAGGACAACACTCCACCAGCAACACCAAGAAACCCAGACAATTGTTTGATGTTTGCTATCAATTTTTCATCGGAGGCAAAAGCTTGTAAGGAATCAACAGTACCCTTGAATTTAGTAAGTCCGGTATTTATCTGGTTAACCGTTTTAGTACTCATTTGTCCATCTGACGTAATGAGAATTCCAAGGAAGAGCACCAGTAATACTGATTTAAAGCCAACCATCATGAATCTGAAAAGGTAAAACTCAGATTTCATTTTTATTTTCAAAATTTGTCATGCCGTTAAACAACTTTAAAGACTAAAAAATAGATAAATACTAGTATGTTAAAAGACAAAATACCCAAGTTGCATAAAAACAGTTAATTTCGTTAGGCTGTACACATATGTTTGAAAGATTACCACTACAGTTGTTTCGTTTTTTCACGTGTAATGAAATGATTTTTGATATCTTATTTTTTGAGTTTTTTGCATTTGGGCTTAAATGCAGACCTTGTGCCATACTATAATTATATTGATAAATACAGATTCTGAATCAGAACCTATATTACTCGAATGACGAATACTTGTGTGAAAGGAAAAGAGTTTCAATTATCTGATTATCTACACTGAAGAGACATAAGTTGTCGAAATGGTCAATATGAAAAAGAAAGGAAATGGGATAAATATGAAGGAGACATCCCATATCCAGGTTAAAACGACTCAAAACAAAGCATCTAGGGGTCACCGTACGGTCTTCAACACAGTTAGGAACCTCACACCTCAAAGCAAGCCCCAAATGGCCCCAAAACGGGTAAAAAGTGAATAAATCAATGGAAACAAACCAAATTGAACAACTCAAACGTCAAGAAACCAAAAGTTTATAAGAAGAAAAGGACAAGCCAATGACCAACATATTCCTGAATTAGCTCAAAAATTGCAGTTGGCCAAACTCGCCTTCCGGGACCCCCCCCCCCCGGCGTGGCGAATGGCCAAAAAAATAAATACACAAAAGTACTCACAGTAAATATCAAACCAGAAAAAAGTCCAGCTTATCAAGACGAGTACCCTTACAATGAAGTATATAAAACATGAAGACAATACACAAGGGTACTGTCCGGACAAATGCTCGCAGATACTGACAGCTAGTGGAAGACATAACCTCCGTTCGCCATGATATCAAGCCCTCCCACGTATGAAACCTCAATTGAAACACTTCTAAACAGATTTCGTATAACAATATCATCAGCTATGAAAGAAAAACATGATACTGTGCAATGCCAAATACTTTCAATATGATTTTTTTATATTTAGTTATGGTGTAAAGCATTTAGAAGCTGATCAATATATTTGCCAACAAAAACCAAAAGTTGAGATTTAACAACAATACTGTATTTATATCCTTTATGAATAAGTTTGTTTAACGGATAAATAAGTTTGGAAGGACAATTTTAAATGATATTTCCATAGAAGTTTGGATGTGAAATGCCATGTTGTATAAGAACCCTGCACGTAGAACCAAATTTTCTTAATAAGTCAATGTATCTATAATAAAATTTAGAAAATGTTTTTATCAATTTATGATATCTAAACTCTTGATGTAGAAGATTTTCAGTGAGACAAAGATTTCGGTCGTTGAAGTCAGAAACATCACTACATACTGGTGCATATCGAACAAGTTGTGAAATGTAGACCCCATGAGGAGGGGCTAACGAAACATCGCCGTCGAGGAGGGGAAAATTGACTATAGGAAAGGAGAAATCATCCCTTTTATCATAAACTTTAGTGTTTAACTTTCCTTGATTTATTGATATATCAAGATCAAGAAAAGCAGTATGATCACTGATGCTATTTGATTTATTTAAAGTAAGTTCGATCTGTAAATTTAGAAAATTCAGGATTATTTTAAGCCAAAGTATCGTCCAAATATTTATATGTATAGTTTAATATATCCACAAAATACTGTTTAGAAGGGTCTTTTTGAATTTTTGCCGTGAATTGTGATTCGTAGAAATAAAGAAATAAATCTGCTATGAGAGGTGCACAGTTGGTTCCAATAGGAATACCTATTTTTTCCCGACAGACTGTATCACCGAAACAAACAAAAATATTATCAAGAAGACATTTTAATGCTTTTATCATATCCTGACAAGTCCAGTTGGTATATTTGTCATGTTTGTTGTCACTGAAAAACGATTTAAATGTATTGCAGCAAATGTAAGTACATCCTGATTTTTTGAAGGACCGTTTGATCAAATACGAAGATTCCTCTTTGATGAGTGTATGCGGTAATGTAGTATAAATGTTAGAAAAATCATAGCTATCGACGGAGATGTATGCTTCATTAACAGATCATAATCTTTACAAAACTTCTACCGAATTTTTAACACTCCAAAAGTAGTTAATTCCACGGTATTCATAACATTTGTTAAAATTGAGACGATATTTTTATGGTAGTTAGTGCACTGCTCAATAAAACAGAAATGTACGTAGTTGAACATTTACTTTATGCCGAAATAAAACGAAATTTAAAAGGATTTTTGTGAAGTTAGGAAGCCAATACATAGTAGGAATGCTTCTATAATTAGAAGTTGCTTTTAGTTCAACTGTAGCTATCATATGATCATCAATTATTTGTGTTTCTGTTGACGTGGTAGCTTGAAATTTACTAGAATTAGTAATTTCATTCCGAAGCACCTCGATGTAATACTTACGTCCAACAACGACCACATTATTGGCTGCTTTATCTGGCAGAACAAATATATATGCTTTTTCCAAATCTTTTAACTTACGTTTAATTTTTGAAATCGCTGGAATGGTATTCTGCTGCTTAAATTGTGTTTCAAAATGATTTATTCGGATATCAACAACTTCCATGCATTTGTTAATGAAAGTGTATAATGATTTTTATCTGCATTTTCTCTTTTACACCACTTTTTACAGAATGACATGGCGGCTTTTTTTTAATGACTTCACGACAGTCCTTCCAAATGATTTTTGAAGGATGACGATATTTGGGTCCTTTTTGAAGAAAAGTTTTACCTCTCGGTCCTGGACGATGTTGAGGTCCCTTGTAATAACATGACGACTGGTTCATATTGAAACTTCGAGCTTGAACAACTTCAAGTCAAGGGTGAATTTTGATTAATATCGGAATTTTTGGTAACAGATGAATAATTAAAAATAAGGTCCTCCGAAAATATTTTCAAAATAGAAAAAATAATTTGCAAATTAAAAAAATACTGGATTCTTAACCAACTTGTTGAGAAATTTTATTTTTTATCATTTAGGGTTAAAGAATATCAAGATTTGGAGACAATATATCGGCAAAGGAATAAGAAGGCAAAACTGAGGAAAAGGGGAACTCGAAAATTATCGAAAATATCCAACACAAATTGGGACAGCGTGACAAAGACATTTACAATTAAACAGACATGAACAAGAACGCCACAAAACTTAAGAACTAGCAGTATGAACCACAGCGTGGGGCATCATCGGGTGCTCCGGAAGTGTAAGCATGATCTGCTCAACGCATGAAACCAGTGACACTGCCTTGTGAAAAGCCCTGTTTTGTAATAGCCGATGTTTGTCAGAAAATGAGAAAAAAAACAATTAGAATCAATAAATAAAGGAAAAAAAAAGCTGCACAGTACAGAAGCCTTTTAGGGCCGTACAATTTACTTTTTCTAATTTGATATAACAAATTATTAATTTGATATAATAGATTATTAATTTGAAATAACAGATAATTGATTTGATTAAATAAATTATTAATTTAATTAAACAAATTATTAATTTGATATAACAGATTAACATTATTTGATATAACAGATTATTATTATTTGATATAACAGATTATTATAATTTGATATAACAGATTATTAATGTGATATATATAGTGTCTAACATTGTTTCCAGTTTATTACGTATATTTCTCACATTGAGATAGTTAGATTTTCACATTTTAAAGTTCGAGGTTTATCCGAGAACTTTAAAATGTGAAAATTTAACTATCGAGATGTGAGAAATTATCGTAATAAACCGGAAAACAATGTTAGAGATTTTTTCTCTAATTCCTACTCAATTTATTTGACGTAAAGCGATCTCCGTAGTCTACAGTCTCAAGTATGCCGCCATTTTGTTGCTATAATCGTTGCTATGTGTATCATTGCGCCTTTCATTGAAAGGGGTGTTGAGTGTAATATTTTTGATAAAAAATGTCATATTATCAATAAATTCAGTTATCTTAGTCATAAATTGTAAAAATCAATTCACTAGACAATGATGCAGGTGTTAATTTCATAAGCATCCGGTTGCACTATTTCTAAGAAACTGACACGAGACAACCAATCAGCAAGTGAGATCAATGTCTAAACATGTTGATTATTAAGTTCATCTAACATCGTTTGGGAAGTATTTATTTTGAACAAGAATTAGAGAAAACTGATTATTAATTTGATATACAGATTATTATATCCGCTAATGGAGACCATTTTGGACGGACCTCGGGTCCAACGGATATAATTCTGAAAGCAGACCATCCAATTACCAATAAATCAAAGTTTGATCCCATTTGGCCAAATAGTTTCGGATGAGACGATTTTAAATTGTTTTTCTCCTAGGGTCCCATATCAAAACTATTTCCGCTGATGGCGGCCATTTTGGACGGACTTCGGGTCCAGCGGATAAAATTCTGAAAGGGGACATCTAAGGACCATTCATCAAAGTTTGGCTCCAATAAGCCCAGTAGTTTCAGACGAGAAAATTTTCATTATTTTTCCCATAGGGTCCCTTATTAAAACTTTGTCCGCTGATTTCGGCAATCTTGGATGGACCTCTTGATCGACGGATACAATTCTGAAAGATGACTACCTAGGGATAATTCCGAGAAGGTTTAGACTAGATTAGCCATGGAATTTCCGGGGGATGATTTTTAACGATTTTTTGACATAATTTTCTATTTCATACCATGGCGGCCATCTTGGTTGGTCGGCGGATCGATCTTATACAATTCTAAAAGGGGACAACATAAGACCATCCCTGCCGATTTGGTCCTAATTGGCCCTTTGATTTCGAAGGAGAAGATTGAAATGTGAAAAGTTAACGGACGACGGAATTCAAGGTGGCAGAAGCTCACACGACCCTTCGGGTCAGGTACTAAAAATAGGAGATACTTATGTAACTAATACCACCATTTTATTTTAACTTGGATTACAGAATCCTTTTGAGATTTTTTAAATCCAAGTGAATATAAAAGGATGGCATGTTACATGAGTATCTTCTGTTTTTACTTGAGGTTTTCTATGGAAAGTCACTGTCTACTCAATTTGACTGCATTGATACTGATTGTTTGTGAATGGCTGATGAGGAGCCCTCTCATTTTCTTAACCTGTGTAAAATCTGGTAGTATTATAATTAAGCCAATTTGTTATTAAACTATTATTATTATTATACCCCCGCTCCAATGGAGGGAGTATACTGTTTTACCATTGTCCGCCATTCCGTCCGTCCGTTCGTCCGTCACACATTTTCGTAACATTTTTCTCAGCCTCTATAAATCGTAGACTGCTGAAATGTAGCATGGAGTTTTGTATCGGTATGTTGTATTGTGGTATGCATCTTGAGATCCATCCAACATCTACTTCCTGTTTGTCGAGGAAAAAACTGGGTAAAAAATGCCGAAATATGGTAACTTCACTATTTTTTTATGTAGAACATTTATTTTTTGTCAGATTTTGATACGGTTTTTTTTTCTTTAGATTGCTTATAAAAGTTACCTTATAGCAACTTATATAAGTTGTCGAAAAGGGCCAAGACCCACAATCGTAACTTTTTTATTTTAAGTCCGATTTTTATAGACTTTTTTGATGAAAACAAAAAAGGATATGGCAACAGATTTTAGCTTTTGGTAGCCATTTTGGACTGAAAGGGGTCATAAGGGACCAAAACGGTACTTTAATAGGCTATATAGATTGCTTATTTTCATCTGATTTATGTGGGATATTTTTCATTTGAAACATCTCTGAAAGAGCTTTTCAAAAGTATGCCAAGAGATTTAATGTAGCTCGTACAGCTTCCGAGATAAAAGTGGTCAGAAAGGAGCAACGCCCGAAATCATAACTTTTATTATTTTTGACTTAGGTGGGTTGTTTTATTCAAACTTATGCGTTTTTTAATAGTTTTGTCCGAAATCCTGCGTCCAAAACCTTACTGTATCCACACTTACTTTGTGCTAACCCTTGTCCTAATGTAGCCCTGTCTCATGGAGCGGGAGTATGAAAGTCTGCCATCCGGCGAGAGCTCTTGTTTCACAATATACTCACAAAGCAATAATATCGCTTATGGCTGCCATCTTGGATGGACCTCGGGTCCAACGGATAGAAAGTCTAGTATTAATTGGCCAAGCGGTTTCAGAGGAGAAGATTTTTAAAGACTTTTTGGCAGCCATGGTGGCCATCTTGGTTGGTCGGTGGGGTCTTCGGACACAATTCTGAAGATGAACCATTCAAAGTGGAACAACTACCTTATTTGACAGATTTTCTCTCGATACCCACGTCCCAAAAATTGTTTTTACTGACATTAAAAGTATACAATGTGATGCATTTTAAGGATGCCTTCAATTGTAAAAAAATGAAGCTTTATAAAAATATAACTTTGCTATAACTTTTAAGAAAATTCTAGATTCTGATCTCCTCCCGCCACGACTTTTACAGCTCCTCAGAAAATTTATCTTAAATTTTTGCCTAAATTGGTCATGAATATGTTAATATCTTAAAATTGATAGAATTTTTTACTTAAATTGATAAAATTTATCCTCCCGCCCCAAATTTGGATGAAAATTTGATAAGAATCTAGGAATCATTTCATTATTGCGTATGAATATTATGTGATATCGCTAGCTTAAACAAGAGCTGTCGCCGAATGACAGACTCTCATACTCCCGGTCAACGACACAGGACTACATTGGGGCAAGGATGAGCACAAAGTAAGTGTGGACACAGTTAGGTTTTTGACACAGGATTTGTGACAGAACTATTAATAAACGCATAAGATTGGATAAAACAAACACCCTAAGTCAAAAATAATAAAAGTTATGATTTCGAGCATTGCTCGCTCCATGACCCTTTTTCTCGGAAACTGTAAGAGGAAAATCAAATTTCTTGGCATACAACTGAAAGCTCTTTCAGAGATGATTCAAATGAAAAAAATCTCATCCAAATCAGATGAAAAATAAGCAATCTGCATTGCCTATTAATGTACCGTTTTTTGGTCAATTTTCAACCCTATTAAGTCCAAAATGGCTGCAAAAGGCTTAAATCTATTGCAATATCCCTTTTTTGTACTCATCAAGGTTGAGGCTGAGAAAAATGTTACGAAAATGTGTGACGAATAAACGGACGGACGGAATGACGGACAAGGGTAAAACATTTTACCGCCCCCCTCTCCATTGGAGCGGGGATATAATAATAATAGTTTAATATCAAATGGTCTTAATTATAATACTACCAGATTTTACACAGCTTAAGAAAATGAGAGGGCTCCTCATCAGCCATTCACAAACAATCAGTATCAATGCAGTCAAGTTGAGTGGACAATGACTTTGCATAAGAAACCTCAAGTAAAAATAGAAGATACTCTTGTAACACAACGCCATTCTTTTATATTATCTAGTACTTGGATTTTAATAATCTCAAAAGGATTCCGTAATCCAAGTTAAAATAAAATGGTGGCCTTAGTTAAATAAGTATCTTCTCTTTTTAGTACCCGACCCAAAGGGTCGTGTGAGTTTTTGCCACCTTGAAGCATCCGTCGTTCGTATACTTTTCACATTTCAATCTTATCTTCCCACGAAATCAATAGGCCATGATTAGGACCAAACTTAGCAGGGTTGGTCTTATGTGGCCCCTTTCAGAATTGTTTAGATGAATCCGCCGACCAACCAAAATGGCTGCCATGGCATGAAATAGAAAATTATGGCAAAAAATCGTTAAAAATCATCCCTCTGAAACTCCATGGCTAACTTAGACTAAACTCTCTCGGAATGATCCTTAGGTACTTATCTTTCAGAAATGTATCTGTCGGACCGGAGGTCCATCCATGATTGCCGCAGTCAGCGGACAGTTTTAATAAGAGCCCTATGGGAAAAACAATGAAAATTTTCTCGTCTGAAACTACTGGGCTATTGGAGCCAAACTTTGATTGAATGTTCCTTGTTGTCCCCTTTCAGAATTCTATCCGCTGACCTGAAGTCCTTACAACATGACCGCCATCAGCGGTCATAGTTTTAATATAGGACCCTAGGACAAAACAATTTAAAATCGTCTCATCCGAAACTATTTGGCCAAATGGGATCAAACTTTGATTTATTGGTAATTGGATGGTCTGCTTTCAGAATTATATCCGTTGGACCCGAGGTCCGTCCAAAATGCCCACCATTAGCGGACATACTCTTAATATAGGACCCTAAGAGAAAAACAAATTTAAAATCGTCTCATCCGAAACTATTTGGTCAAATGGAATCAAACTTTGTTTTAATAGTAATTGGATGGTCTGCTTTCAGAATTATATCCGTTGGACCCGAGGTCCGCCCAGAATGGCCTCCATCAGCGCATCTGTAATATCAAATTAGTAATCAGTTATATCAAATTAATAATCTGTTATATCAAATTAGTAATCTGTTATATCAAACTATAATAATCTGTTATATCAAATTAATAATTTGTTTTATTATACTTTATGCAAATGTCTTACATTATCCGTTTATTTCATTGGATAATTGGCATTTGTTAATTTTCACTAACTTTTCATTAGCCACGCCCATCCTCAGCAACATGTGTTAATGATTAGCAACGGGTGTTAATGTTAAAATTAACACCCGCTCCGATCGATGACGTCATCGGTGTATACAGATTCTTATTTTCTCGTCACTTTTGTTGTTGACAACAACAATTAAAGCTGACTTAGTTTTGAATGTATTCATTAGTAAAATAAATTAAACAAATTAATAATCTGTTATATCAAATTAGAAAAAGTAAATTGTACGGCCCTAAAAGGCTTCCGTAGCACAGTCTTTAATTTTCACGCATCGTGTATTTATTATTTATCTATTTCATCATAGGATTACAATGAGCGATAAGTACAAATTTACAACAGTAAATAGTAACATTCCAATTGCTTGTGTAGGCATTGTTGTGGTCAAAGCACAATAAATGATCGTGTCCGTGTGGTGCTGCCAATGAAAACGATTGTCACAAAATTGAAAATGTTGGTGTTGGCACGTGAATGAAGATTATAACAAAGTTATTGCACAGAAACTCGAGAGTGGAAATCAAACGGAACAAAAATAACTAAATAGCGAAAAGACAAAAACAGGTTCAAAACCAAGGAAAAATTCATGAAACTTGGTACACGCATTTTCAAATGAATTGGATGGTAAAACCGGTCTCATGGCGCGCCAAATCCCCTGTCCATTGCGGCATTGTCAGGTAACAATTTAATAACAATTACTGTTGAAAGGTCTTAGACATCGAAAAGAGAAATGTTCATTTCAGCAATTCGAGTAAGATGAATCTTGAAACATAATGTTAAAGGATTTATGTCAAAAAACGCAACACTAAAATATATAAATACCGAAGTTGCAGAAAAAACAGTAAATTTCGTTATGCTGTACACGTGTTTCAAGGAGTTACCTCTCATCAGCAGCATTAAAATCAAATAACTGAAAGCCATAATCCAAAAGTAGTAAAAAAGAAGTACTCATTACCAAATGACATTGAAATAGGAGGCCAAATCCAGTACCAAGGGCATCTATCCAGTGCCATACAAGGAATGAAGCCTTAGTACTTTTAAGGGGTTTGAATTTTGATAAAATCAGTTAATTTCTATAAAACAAAATAAAATGGTATAGTTGGCCACGATTAAAAGATAAAAAACACAAAATGTACATATTAAAAAACACATAAAAATGACAAAAAATTTTGTTATTTTTATGTGTTTTTTAATTTGTACATTTTGTGTTTTTTATCTTAATCGTGGCCAACTATACAATTTTATTTTGTTTTATAGTTAATTTGTGGCCATCGCACAACATATTTATATTTTTAAATTTCTATAACACGCAAGGTAAGTTTTTCATGTCAGACAAGTCTGACTATTTGGCTGGTGAATACCTTCGGGGACCTCTGGTCCACCACCAGTGGCATCGGCCCAATGGTTTCAAAATACAAAAATACTAAGCTTGCTTGCAACTCATTGTATCTGACTGTTCGCCTATTTTTTTCTAAATGATATATAAAGTTAACTTAATTAACTAGATTTTATATCTATGTAATTGATTGATTGCATATATTTGAAAATAATTGTCCAACAGACATATCTGATTTGTAAGTTATGATGTTATGAAAACTACATAATAATAATTATTTGTCAGAACTGTGATAAAATGAAAGGTACCCAAGTTGCACGATAAACGGTAAAGGATGAGTGGCAGTAAGACCCATTTTTGGCCCAAGATTTACCATGAAACTAAAACTATACAAACAGACGTCTTATGTTCCTGAAACATTGAACAAATATAGGGCTTTATGAAAATGATAAAGCTTTTTTCCATATCAGTTTGATTCTCATGATAATCAGTTAACTCAAAAGCTATATTTTTGGAAATAGTCAAAATTTCATAGATATTTGCTGTGTTTTGCACATTTTTGTGCTTTGAAAAATATGGGCACATCTGAATAACAACTTCATATTTAGTCAAAATGTGTAAAATGGTGAAATACATCATTTCTGAAAGTTTGAAGTTGTTGATTGCATGTGCCCCATGTTCACTTAAAGAAAATTTGCTTTGAGAACATTCAAAATTGCAGATTTTCTGATTTTCTTTCAAAAAGACGGCTCCTTGTGATGTCACAATAACGTCAAAATGAAAGGAATTCGTATTATTATATGTTTTCTTTGTAGCCAGATGTAATAGTTAATATTTCCCATAAATATTACACTATTTTAAACAACTTGATTTTTTTGGGCCAAATATGGGTCTTATTGCCACTCATCCTTTCGCTATGCTGTACACGTGTTTCAAGAAGTAATTTCTAATTAGTTTCATTAATCAAACAATTTGGCTGTTGTTCTGGGCAATATTTTTTTTCAACCTTTGAAAACATACATAGCAACTAGGAATTAGTTTTATTATCCTTCACATTAATTCTTCACAATTATTAACTTTCACATTAAATTCATAGCTAGCTAACAAAAAGTTATATAATGCAACGGAAGGGGCGGTTTGGCATGTCATAAAACCGGTTTAACCTACCATTTCTTTTGAAATGCCTGTACCAAGTCAGGACCATTGCGGTCGACAATTTTTGCGGTGGTTTCCATCTGATGTGTCATGGACTTCGGCTCTTGACAACTCTGTTCGGTATTTTATTTATTCCCCCATGCAACAATGTTCATTGTTTACTGTATTTAGTGTCGGCTGAAAATATTTAAAGACAACATTTTGCTTACCTTTCTTGTATTGGCTGACTTCTATATTGATATCATCATATGGACTGCAATATCTAGAAGCCTTTAACTCATTTTATACCCATGGAAATGAACCAGTTACGTGTCAAAAAACATATTGTGAGATATTTTAAGACTCAATTCCAATGATTAGCGTAAATTTAAACAATCTAGTTCCATATTTTATGTAAAATTTACATGTTTAAATTATTATATAAAATTTGATTATTTTATATCAACAGTTGAAATCTCAAAATCTCACTTAATGATGACAAATTAAGGTAGTTTATTATTTCCAAAACGCACGCAGTGCTCTATAAGGGGATTTTGTTTACAGAGTGAGACGGCGAGGGAACGTCTTACATGGAAAAGAAATTCTGATACGCAAATTTGTTCATTCGAAGAGCATTTCAGTTGATAAATGCAAGGAAAGCGAGACCCGATTTACGATTATAAAAAGAAAAGAAAATAGAAAATTTGGAAATTAGTTTATTTTAGGGCCAAAAATAGATATAATTCGTTGTATGAAGGAATATACTACGGAAGCATGGAGGGGACATGTGAATTTTTTCTATCTCGTGGCCACGACATACTAAGTCATGTCCACGAAATAGCTATGCCGTGGCCACCAGATACTATCTCGTTCCCATGACATACTAAGTCGGGACCACGAAATAGCTATCTCGTTCCCACGAGATACTATCTCGTTCCTACGACATACTAAGTCGTGGCCACGAGATGGCTATCTGGTTCCCACGACATACTAAGTCGTGGCCACGAGATGGTTATCTCGTTCCCACGACTTACTAAGTCGTGGAAACAAGATAGCTATGTCGTTCCCACGAGATACTACCTCGTGGCCACGACATACTAACTCGTGGCCACGAGATACTAAGTCGTGGCCACGAGATACTAACTAGTTCCCACGACATACTAAGTCGTGGCAAAGAGATAGCTACGAGTATGAGGAAAGCTCGCTGTGAAGGTTTCTGAGTGTATAAGTATCTCGTGGCCACGACTTAGTATCTGGTGGCCACGAGTGAGTATGTCGTGGAAACGAGATAGTATCTCGTGGGAACGACATAGCTATTTCCTGGCCACGACTTAGTAAGTCGTGGGAACGAGATAGTATCTCGTGGGAACGACATAGCTATCTCGTGGCCACGACTTAGTATGTCGTGGGAACGAGTTAGTATCTCGTGGCCACGAGATAGAAAAAAAAATTCACATGTCCCCTCCATGATTTCGTAATATACAGATTGATTTTCATTGTTTTTCTCTCGAAAATTTCAGAAGTGATGATCGATGAGTTTCAAAGTGTAGATTTTGGTTTGACAGGGTGACTATCACACCCATATGATGACGCTTGACAACTATACGCACATTTTTATAATTATTAAGTATTATTTTGTTTTCTGTAAGAATCTGAGTAGTGTCTAACATGGTAGTTTTGCAAAGTACACCCACTTTGAGGCGGAGCTTTATATTTCACTCGATCAAATATTGATGAAAATTTTACTTGTGAAAATCTACTGTCTTAGAAATAAAATTTTAACTAATGAGTCAGGTTTTATAATTTTTGACGAATTGCTTAATGTTGTGCTGTCATTTTGGATTACTAGCTTTTTATATTTTACATATTCTTTGTCACTGTGATATACCATTTTACGCTTGTTCTTTTTGTCAGATATAACTTTTTCATGGCTATAAGTACTAGTTTCCTACATGAGAGCAGATAAAGGATCGGCATTCTCTAATTTCTATCCAGTTTCTCACATTTCCTGAACGGTGTGATAACATTTGTTCTCCTCTCTAAATGAGGAGAACAAGTTTCGTGAATTTCCCGCCAAATTTATTCAGAATACAATCCTCGGTGTTTTTCATTCAGTTATCAGAGAAACAGTTTCAACAACTTAAACACGTCAATTAAGGCAAGCCTCGCTTTCAAATATTTGCTAAATTTATTTAACTCGATGTTAGAAATTTCATAATCAACTAGTTCTCGTTATGGAAACAATATATCTTTCATGAGGGTATGAAATTTCTTTTTTTTTCTCGAGTGAAGCACAGAATAAGACAAAGAATTTCTTACACGAGTGAAAGATATACCAATCTTTGATTTTGATCGAATGTCAGTAGCTATTTCTTCAGTAAAATATTATTTTCAATGTCCCGAAACCTTCAATGCAGAAGCAAGGTCCCCGCCCCTTTTAACATATTTTCCAACAAGACTTCAATTTCTTGTGATGCTTCGTCATAGATAATGTCGTTAATACATAAAAATAAACAATTCTGATTGGCCATATACCGAGTTGAGACGAGTGCACGTGAGGTCGTCCCAACTCGTCTTCTCACACCGGAAATGACCATTTACGGAAGGAACGTCATTTCTCACATGACTGATGCTGCATATATAACAAAAGACACCGCATCCGGTTTTCCACCTTACGGAAATCTTGCGTCTTTGTCAAACTAATATTTCATACTTGTGTCTGTGTAATGAATTACGAGTCTTGAAAATCGGTAGACTTGGTTTTCCTATAGCCCTTTTCAAAAAGTGTTGTTATCTTTTCCTGGGTTTGAACTCTCCCATCAAATGGAGGTACAAAAACTCTTCGCTTCCGGTTATCACTCGTTCGGTTGGCTAATAATAGACAACTTAAATCCGGAATACAACTTTATTCTAACAAAATTAGTGCAGTGTCACAGTAAACAATGAATGACATGGTAATCTTAATATGAACACTTTTATGAACTGTAATCGGGTTGAACAACACTTGTCATGTTGTGTTGATAGCCGGAACTGTTTATAAATATATTTGTATTTAAATGCCGAAACCAAAGGGCGGACCAAATGATTTTTTTAAAAGGTCTTATAGCATTTTAAAACATACATGTACATTTAATAAAGACGGGTGCCATTCCATATTTTTCCAGATATGGAGGTTTCATTTCGTGATATGCTTGCTCATTTAATCATGATGTTTAAAATAGAATAAAAAAATATAAGAATTAAGAGTGATAAAATCATTTCTGTTACCATTAAAACATGCAGCGTTACAGGAATAAACTAAATCATGACAAGTCTCGTGTAATCTGATTTTACATTAAATTTCTCCAAACTATGATAACTTTAATTCGAGATGATTGGACTCTGGCATATGATAATATTATGCAAGAAATAATATCAATTTTCATTCCAGTTTAATCTTTTATCTAAAGCATGTGCAAATTCTTGGCAGAAAAAAGGCATCGAAGTTGTCACCTGACAGAAGGTTATATTTCATAGAATTTCTCCTACTTTCTCAAACTTTTACGACTTTAAATGAAGGATTCTTTTCTCAACAAATTACAGAATTTACAGTTCACACAAATGAATTTTATCATATATAATGGCGTGCTACATGGTGATACTATTATCCTGCTTTTCATGAGCGGTACAAATAATTTTGACAAGATAAATTACTGGAATCTAAATATTTTTCTACCCTCGATCTGCAGTCGGAGTTCCTCTTCTTAAATCATGATTTACAACAAATATGTAATTAAATGTAATTAAAAAGCCTGAATTAATTCTACTTTTTCATTATCCAGGGTCAAATTCCTAAGGGACACTTCACATGAATTATCAAAATGTTTGATTTAAAATGGACCAAAGGGCCATCGTTTAAATCAGTAAAACCCCATTTCGCTAACGCCATCTCCATAACGCAATTATATCATCACCATCAACCATAATTAATTTTATTTAATTTTGTTTAGTGTAACTTCGCAACCTTCATTGCACATGCCACAATAGCCATAACCAGACTAATTGCGATTACTCCATTTTCCATAGCACGTGCTACAATAGCAATAATAAGGGTTAGTATGATCATGCCACTTTTCATTGTACATGCTGCATTTATAAGAGTCAATGAGAATACTCCGATTTTCGTAGTACTTGCTAAAAAAAAAAAAACAACGGCAGTAGAATACCGAAGGAACAAAGGAGTAAAAATCGAAGTCCAAAGACACAGCCAAATCGAGAACACAGAAAACAATGACGTTAGACACAAAAAACAACGACGCAAGACAGACACAAAGCACAGAAACAGAAATTACAACATTCAAAACAAAGGCACTCAAACAAAAGGCACTAAAAAGCAATAATAAAAGTCTGTGTTATCACATTCTGTAATACAGACTTTCTCATTAGACACAGTTATCTTCGTCCTATTAATCAAGGCTTCAAAAAATCCCATCTCATTCAATTATCAAAAGTTCTTTGATAGATATCAATCCCCTAGTGGAAAAATGTGAAGTTTCGGTCCGAACTGTGCTCTAGGATTCATTTTTAACTTAAAAATGGGATGAACATTTTCATTTTTGTTTATTTTGTTTTGTCTTTGTCATGCCGTCTCAGTTTGTTTTGAATATGAATTGGCGTGATTTTGGACTTTTAATTTTGGAATCCTCCCTTTCATCAATTTTGCTTCAGTATTCTATTGCCGATGTCTTACTGAATTAGATTGAATAAGATCTACTTGTAGGCCATGGGCTGAAATCACTTTCCTTGTACCCCCACTTCCAATCTAGGCCGATTCTTTTCAGTCCTCAAATGTCCCGTCTTCAAAATAAAACATGTTAACATGAATATAACCTGCACTGTAAAGACAGAGTGGGGCCACTTTTATAGTACACCACTTAAAATTTTTGTATTTTGTTTTTCACTTAAATTTCAACTTTTGAGTTCCTTAAGTTTCTATAAGAAGAAAATTAGACGCCTTTTGCTTTGTCTGAGGTTACAAAAGATATACCCCCCCGACCTGCAAAAAATGATGAAAATGAAGAATTTTGGCTTTTAATTCCTCTTAAATATACATTTTGGGTAGTATGCTGTACTTTATTTACCCAACTTATCAGGTTAAAAAGGTTAAAAAATAACCCCATTAAAGTCCAAAGATTTTTATCTTTTATGTCAAAATTTTTGAAAAATGGGAACTTAAGGGATTTTCAATATTTTCCATATTTAATGTAAGAATCGTAAAACTGAAAATATTTCTCTTAATTGCCTACGTAATAATGATTTATGACGCGTAAGCAACTAATTGAGTCCAAAATATTTTATTTCAATTGTCGGTTAGGTTCACAAATGTTGAAATAAGCATCCCTACCCCGTAAAAATTAAGGAAAAAATCTAAAGATCCATAATTTTAATGCTAAATTATAATGTTTTAGATTTCATTATACCTGACATACAGGATACCTATTTAGTAGAATTTAACTGTTCAAGTGAGCTATATTTAGCCTTTCTATCCAAAAATGTGTACAAGATGGGAATTTCAGTTCCCTAGAATTTCCCCTGGTTTGTTGTTGAGATGTATATTTCTTATGAAATTAAAATATAGATGTTATATCGTTTTGCATGTCTGACCTTTAGTCGGAATACGTTTTTAAACGTTTGAGACAAACTTTGAACTTAAGAAATGCAAAATTTTAACCCAGTCCTGTAGGCCATGGGCGGAAATCACTTTCCGTGCAACACCCCATGCCCCTCCCATACACACACCTATGAATCATACCATTTTTTTTCAGGTCTTTTATATATTCTTTTCAAAATAGAACATAATAACAGGAATATAACCTGCACGCATAGACAGTATATAGGGCCACTATATATAATAGTCCACCATGAAAAATTCTTGTATTTTCGTTTTAACTCAAATTTCTTCTTTTAAGGTCCATTTTTCCTGTAAATAAGTTAGATGTGCTGAAGTGCGGTACAAATTGATGCTCATTTAATATCCTTTAAAATGAACAAAAGTCTTGTCACTGAAGTCCATTTTTATGATCTCCGGCAATACAAAAAATGTACCCCTCCCCTGCAAACAAATTGCGAAAATCTTTTTTTAAACTGTCAATGCCTTTCTGATTAATAAATCTCATCATTTGATCTAGTTTTTACTCCTAGTTTATATTTATTAATTTTGCTGCAATGTTGGAAAGTAAAACCATCAAAGTCAATAAAAGTTTGATCTTTGGGATAAAGTTTTTGAAAAATGGAAATTTTCGGAATTCTTTTATATTTTCACAATTTTTACTCTATGACTTTTGGATCGTTCAAATTTGAATATATATATCTGTTTGTTGACAATCCCACATCCATGGCCAGAATAAACCTGGATGTAGCGTTGCTCGACATCTAGCCATGAATTCCGCTCAAACCGGTACTAGGGACCGCCTTGAACGTACTATGGGGTATGGGCAAAACTCATTGTTGAAGGTATCATGGTGACTTCAAGATGAAGAACAACAATAAAAGCGTTGTTCCATTGCTTTTTACCATGTATTTGTAGAGACTTTGTCTCATGTGCATTTACTCCATATCCCTTCATTGCTTATCTACTAAATGCCAATGTTATAATGATATATGATGTGTTAGCAACAGATTGTGTGAAAAAAGTTTCAGATTTATTGTGGGTTCACAAATGCTAAACTTAGTACTCCTCTCCCTTAATATTCAGGTTCTAAATGATTCAAAGATAAAGTCTAAAGAAAATTCTTGTTTGCATTGAACTATAGCTGACATGCGGAAAACCATTTAAAGTAGATTTTAAGAGGTCTCTCTTTGATTTTTCTGCTCTACATTTTACGCAAAGTTGGAATTTCCCTTTTTTCCAGGATTTTTGTTGTTTTGACTTAGAGATGTAAATACTTCATGAATTTGATATGTTACTTGGAACAACGGCAGGAGAATACCGAAGGAACAAAGGAGTGGAATTTACAAAAAATCGAAGTCCAAGGACATGGCTAAAACGAGGACACAGAAAACAATGACGTTAGACACAGAAAACAATGACGTTAGACGCAGAAAACAAAAATGTTAGACACGGAAAACAATGACGTTAGACACAGAAAACAATTACGTTAGACATATACAAAGCACAGAAATAGAAATCATAACATTTAAAACAAAGGCACTCACAGTGCGAATTCCAATGAAACTGAGAGTGACATCAGGTGCTCCGGAAGGGTAAGCATGTCCTGGTCTGATTAACAGCACCCGTCACACTGTGAGTGAGTCAATGAAAATGTTGATTTAATATCGTTTCGTTAAATCTAAGCTATTAGATACTATGCTCTTGACGCTTTAGACTTTCATAAATTACAAACATATCCCTCCCACAAATATTCAACACAATTTATTTCATTTTATGCAGGCTGAAAAGCTCAAACATTGTATAAAAGGCCAATGACATCATTTTCAAACACCAAAATACAGAGAGACTCTCGTGTATCAAAATTAAGGTCATGTGCATGGTTAACGGGCAGTTATTCAACAATTCAACTTTGAATTTGGGGAAATTCTGAAATGCTGGATATTCCCTTTTGAAGAAGATCGCCAAAAATATTCAATTTCACCCATCTTGTGGCGTTAAAATTACATATAAAGATATATCAAATGTATTTTTTGCAAAGAAAGTAAAAAATGTTTTGTACATATATATGTAAAGACAGGCATATTTTGGGGGTTTTTGTAAGTTAAATTTTGTTGGTGTAGGGGGTAAAATTTTTGGTATATAGAGTCACATTGAACACTCCTTGTTTTTCTAAACAGTGTTATAAGATAACTGATATATCGGTTAGAGCAATAAATTGGCACATCTGCAGATAAATCCTCCAGATTTGCCACATATAACAAATTAAACATAAATTTTTGACAAATCTGAAATGCTGAAAATTCCCATTTTTCATCAATTTTGAACAAAGTATTGAGTTTTAGCTGAACAGTTGGACTTAAGATATCAAAATTATGATAGAATTTATGTAACATTGCTATATGCAACGCAGATTTTGCTTGAGTTGGTGATTTTTATCCTAACATAGACAAAAAATTGACAATTCCACGGACAATTTGTTTGGGTAGGGGTTAGCTTTTCGGTATTTAGAGTCACATTATACACTACTTGCTTTTCAATACAATGTTTTAAGACAATTCATGTATCACTTAGAACATTTTATTGGCATATCTACAAATTTATTCTATAGATTTGACATATATTGCGATTTAACAGTGAACTTTTGACAAATCTGAAATGTAAAAAATTCCCATTTTTCATCAATTTTGGGCAAACTATTGAGTTATAACTATTGAGTTTAAGTCGACAAATGGCTGTTTAAATACCAAATCCTAATGGCATACATGCAACATTTTCATAAACAAGACACATTTTGCATGTTCTGGTTATTTTCATACGAACAGGGAGAAAACATTGCCAATTAAAGGGAAAATTTGTTCGGTAGGGTTAAGATTTTCGGTATTCAGAGTCACATTAAACACTCCTTGTTTTTCTAAACAGTGTTTTAAGACAACCAATGTATTACTTAAAACAATTAATTGGCATATATGCAGATATATCCTCCAGATTTAGCATATATATCGATTTAACAGTGAACTTTTGACAAATCTTAAATGTTGAGAATTCCCATTTTTCATTGATTTCGGGCAAAATATTGAATTTAAGTCAACAAATGGCTTTTAATATACTAATATCATGATACAATTCATGAAACATTGCCATATACAACAAACATTTTGCGTGTTCTGGTTATTTTTATGCGAACATAGACAAGAAATGATCATTTTAGAGTAAAGTTTTATTGATGTGTGTATTACCTAAAATGGCCATTATTTGTAAAAGTTGTAAAAACATATAATAAGCTTTCATTTGATACTTTCTTTAAATGATATTTGTTTACTCAAAAATAATATCAACCATAGAAAGACAAAACTTAGTCAAAAATAAAAATATTCAAAGATCCATTTATTTGGTCCATTTGGAAATAAAACTTTGGTCATCAAAAATCCATAAACATCATGTTAACATGTATTTATTAAAAAGATAAGATTGAAAATCTAAAAACAATTTTCAGAATTGGGAAATTGAGATGCACTTCGGGATCTATAGACTATTGAACTTTCGCAATTTCAATCAAAATATCAAATTTTTCGTCAATATTTCACAAGGTTAGGGGTAAGTTTGATTGCGCTATGGAACGTATTGGGCATAGAAATTGTAAAAATTTAGGTTCGTGGTAAAGCTCATACAATAAACAATCGTTTAATACATCGTTTTTATAACTGGGAAGCATTTTGGAAACATTTTGATACAGCTGAAAGAAAATCTTGGAACGAAAAACGAATTTTCCCTAAATTTCGGTAGGTGGGTCTGAAAAAGGGCCCTGTTCCACCAGTACTAGGCCTCTTTGAACGAAACTTGGCCACAATAGCCAATTGGAACCCAATCTTTGCCGCAATAATTCTTATGTTTGTTTGGTGGTCCCTGTTTTCAGGTTCACATTCTATCCCAAGAAGCCTCGCCTCAAGGGGCAGGCAAATTTAATATTGGCTTCTTGGAGAACACTTGCAAAGAACTTTTTCTCTATATCAATTGGGCCAATTGTAAGCGAACTTAGCTTAAATACACAATGTGAAAATGTTGGCTTTCAGAATCAGAATTACCTAAGAGACAGGCAGCAGGGAACATAGTTTATCAATGACCATGGATACTAAAAAAAAAACAGAAGCTCAGAAACTACTGGACCGATCTGATTCAACTTGGCCATAATTATCTTGGTTGAAAAACCGTTTTTCAGGTTCACAATTTATCAAAAATAACTGCAAACTTGGAGCAAAGTTAACAAATGGAGCCAAAGGGAACATTTTCAAAGATCTCCTTCGAAACTACTTGATCAATTAAAGCAACAATAGTTCTTGTTTGGTCCCCAGTAGAGGTGTTTTCATTCCCTCATCCAACAGAGGTGCGGACGGGTGATAGCATCTCGCCCTAGTCCCACCACTATGGAAGGCAGAAACCGCCAAAAATGCAACATTCAAACAAAACAAGCAGTACGAAAATAAACGAAACTGAATTGAAATAAAACAGAACATTTTGTCAAATAAAACAAGAAAACCAAACTAAATTGAAATAAAACAAGCATATAAATAAGCCAAATTAAATTGAAATAAAACAGAACATTTTGTCAAACAAAACAAGCAAAATTTAAATAAACCAAACTAAATGGAAATAAAACAGAACATTTTGTCAAATAAAACAAGCAATTAAAACAACCAATCAACAAACACAAAACAATCATTGCGCAAATAAAACAGACCAAAAACCCAGAGGTCGCAGATTTGAAATAAGTTCGACAACCCTTTAGAAAGGTGGGAAATTTGGCAGCATGGAAGATTAGCAGCGTTGTGAAGTATTGCTTTTTTGCTTTTTTATTTGAATGTTGTATTTTTGAAAGTTTCTGTCTCCCATACACCTCAAGTTAAAGTCTGTGTTAAGGTTCATATCTGAGATACTACATGTGGCAAAGCAATCATCTTTGGACAGTCGTCATGCATCTTGGAAAGTGATGCTGCTTCAGATGATAATTGTGTCACTCTGACCTACATCTTATGATTCAATGACTCGGGCTAAAGTTTGTGTTAAGGTTCATAGCTGAGAAACTACATGTGACACATCAATCATTTTAGGTCAGGGAATGTCTTTTTTAGAGTGATGCTGCTTTAGATGATAATTGGGTCACTCTGACCTACATTTTATGCTTAATAATATAGTTTTTGTCAAGATTCATACTATCTGAGATACTACATGTGTCACATCAATCATCTTTGTCAGTCGATGCATATTGGGGTGTCTTGCAGCTTCAGATGCTAATTTGGTAACTTTGACCTACATTTTACACTTGACTGACTTGGGTTAAAGTTTCCATTAATGTTCATATCTGAGATGCTACATATCGCACATCAATGGTCTTAATGGTCAGTGGAAATACCTTCGACATTCTGTTAGGGTATAATGACCATTATACCCCAAGCAACTAAAGTGTTTCTTTACAGCTGGTTAGGGGATTAGCTTTGTGACTGCTCCCATTGCGATGAACATTTTTGTCATATTCTACCTTAATGTAGTTGCTCTCTTTAAATCAAAGTAATAAGAATTTCATATTTTTTTTTCTTTAGTAGGACTTGAGGGAGTGTTTAGATCAAGGATTTTTTTTAACCCTTTTTAAACAACAAAGTACCGAAGTTACTGGAATTTTGGTTTCTGCCTATGCGTATTTTGACAACTTATGTCTCTTCAGTGCAGATAAAATCAAAACAGTAGAAGTCCATCAACCGAAATACGTGTAAAACTGATAGAGAGCAAATAACAAATAAGATCTACATATGAAAGCCAAAGTCAGCTAAGGACAGAGGTATGCAAGAGGGAGACACTCCTTAGTTTTCAACAAAATTTTCTAAAATTTAGATATTGCAAGTTTTTAAATAAAACGGTTTTCGGGCAAGCACCGAAGTACTGGCTACTGAGTCGGTAAACACCCTCGGGGATGGACTAACAGTCCACCAGCAGAGGCATCGACCCAGTGGTAATAAATAACCTAGTACCGATGTTACTGGAAATTTTGTTTCTGCATATGATCAAGTATTGTGGACTAAATGAAATGTTAAAAAGAAATATAAGGTCTATGGGCTTTTATCAAAACAAGGGATAGGGGCAAGAGGGGATTCATTAAAGGCTAATAAAACATTTAACAACAACCTGGAAATTTCCAAAACGCATTAACATAAAAATACACTGTCCCCTCCTCATTAATAGTATTCAGTACTGTTTATTTCCCTTCAGCAGTTCGATTCACATCAAGTAAAAAGATAAAACAACAGAAAACAGCAAATGGTCCATAAACAGTTAACAACTGATTTGTTTTGCCAAAAAATATTTAACAACCGCGGTTGAAAATGCCCAAAAAACATTAACGGTAAAGGTCTTGCCTTACCCCCCCCCCCTAACAGGCATTAAAAATTTGGTAAACATGGATTTCTGGATTTTCCCCTAGTTTAACGCAAAGACTTTATTTGTTCTGAGGTAAGCTAAATATCATACCAAGAGTTTTTATCAAAACTTTTCAGGTGTCTTTATTTAAGCCTAAGAAGATAAGAAGTGGAGGTTAGTGTGCAAATTCTTAAAGCCATTAAATTGGAGAAAAACAAGGGAAGTTCCGAAATCTGCCAAATATTCAAAGTGATGAGTAAGCCACCTTCATGAAATGTCGACAATAAACAAGAAAAAATAGGTTTATACGCTTGATTTTGAGATATATATACAATATATGTACATTGTCAGAAAATATAAAATTTATTTGACGAGCTTTAGAAACAGGTAGAAATGCGAGGTTTACCGAGCATTTCTCACCTGTTTCGCAGCGAGTTCAAATAAATTTTATATTTCCGACAATGTGCGTATATTGTTTTTATCCTGCAATAATTTAAACCCTATTTAAAAATGCATTTTCTTTTCGAAGCGGGACCAGGAAGACGGTAAACAACTTCGGCTTTTTTGGTATAATCCCTGACGTCATAAGAGAATTTACACTGTGACGTCAAAGTATTCGAGGTTTTCAAACCAGTCGCCTGTCTTTTCTTCGTTCAAAATCGCGGACCGGTTACCAGTCTACCCTACGAATATGAAAAAAAATATTCGTAGGGTCGTATTCATCTAGTAAATACCAACATTGCAGGATAAAAGATACAGGATTCTCCTGACTAATGATTGTTATATGCTATTGACACATGAAGGCAATAGCATATAACAATCATTAGTCAGGAACAAAACAAACATCAAGAACATTACATATTCCAAAGAACAATACAGCTTTCTTATGTTTGAAAAAAAATATTAATATATATGTTGTGTACAAATTGTAATTTTGTACAACTAATAATTTGTACAAAAATTTTGTACAAATTATAATTTGTATTTTCAGTTTGTACAAATTACAATTTGTACAAAATTAGCTTATACAAATTATAAATTGTACAAAATTAGCCCAAAAAATCACTTACAATTTGTACAAAATCTAACACTATTTTCTAAACTTTGTTTCAAATGATGAAATTAATGAAACATGATTTATCTTCTAATGTTAAAGTACATATTCACTTAATTTCTCTAAATTTTGTATAATTAATTTTTGACGGTTCGGTTCTCACCTACTTCTAGGTGCGAATATCATTACTAGAGCAATAGAGAACCATGTTCAACAAGATGCTTTACAACAAATTCTTGAAAGTTTGTTCTTTCGCAACTACACCAATTCAAAGATCATGTGACAATCATGATTTCTCTGTGTTGTTTTATTTACTTTTAAAGCTGAGTGTGCAAATAGTTTTCGTTTTATGCAGAAATATTTAAAATATCTGTATTTTCAGACTGTATTAGAAATTCGAATTTAATAGCCCAGAAGGATTGATTGCATAGTCAATAAGGCCAAACCAATTTAATTCCTGGTTTTGCGTCAACTTTATTTTGTGTCGGAAAAATTAGTCTCGGATTAATGAGTGTCGGACAAATTAGTCTCGGATTAATGAGTGTCAGACTAATGAGACTACTCCGATTGAATTAAGGTTGTGAGGTCTATGATCCCAAAACGAATCAATCGGCTATTACGGTATTTTATTATCTTAAATGTCAATGAGAACTAAATCAACCTCAATTTTCAAAAATGCTGATGTTGCCAGATATTTCCCTCCATACACGACGAATATCCCGTTGTTCCTGCGATAAGGCCCCATAATAACATAATTTTTATCTGTAAAAATAATTACAGCGAAGGAACTTGGAATTGGTGATTTTTAGGGCAATCCATCCTACACAGCTACTACGCAGTCTAAGGATGGAATATTACATTTATATATTTAATTTGCTTTCCTTTGTGATTTTGGCAAAGGATGAAGACAATAATACTGGATACATAAATTAAACTAATGCCTTTACAAACAATGGAACACCACTAGATCTGCAAAATGTTCTACAAAACCTATTTCTAAGCTGTTGACCTTCATCTTGACAGCTGTAAAAGAGGGCCTTCAAATATATTTTGATATACTTGCTTTTCAAGAAATGTGAATGTTGTAAAACTAAAGATGTACTTGTAATCTTGAACACTAGATCATTTTCACACTGTAACAGCTTTTAAACTTTCGACTTCTCTGCTTAAAATTTACATACTACCATTTCTCATGAACAACTGAAATCTCGTCTGAAAGATTTAATTCATAGATGTTTCTCCCATAAGAAGGGTGAACAGAAATATTAGTACATTGTTATGGATAGAGAACAAGCATACTATGTGAAATATGACAACCAAAAAAATATACAGAGGAAGATAGAGTTTGTAACTGTGAGTTTGGAGGACTTGTTTTAACAGACTAAAGAAATTCCAATGGGCATAAATAGTGCATCTCTTTCAGCTGATATGTTTCTCCACTGAACAGAGGCTGAAAAAATTGAAGGGATTTTTTCAAAGCAAGGGTAAATAATAAGCCCAATCATTTTATTTAAAACCCCGTTATATAGATAATAGTTTGTCACTAAACAGATTTCGAATATTTATTAAATGAATTATATATATATATAAAAAAACAAAAAANACAGACAATCGGGATTCCCATGGGAACTAACTGCGCGCCGCTTTTAGCTGATCTCTTTCTTTTCTCGTATGAGGCCAAGTTTTTACAAGGGCTAACACAGAAAAAACAAAAACATTTAGCCCAGTCCTTTAATTTCAGCTTCCGCTACATAGACGATGTACTTTCTCTTAATAATCCAAAATTCAAGGAATATTTACACCAGATCTATCCCAATGAGCTTGAAATTAAAGAGACTACTGACACACCTGATTCAGCTTCGTACTTAGATCTGTTTATATACATTGATGAAGATGGACGTTTGAAATCTAAGCTATATGACAAACGTGATGATTGTAACTTCCCAATTGTGAATTTTCCCTTTCTGAGCAGCAATATACCTACCTCTCCAGCCTATGGAGTGTACATTTCACAGTTGATTCGTTACTGTCGCGCATGTAGTTTATACAGCGATTTTTTGAATAGAGCAAAAGCACTGTCCCAAAAGTTGCTTAGTCAGGGATTTGTTCAGCCTTTGTTGCTTTCATCCCTTCAGAAATTTTATGGCCGTCACCATGATATCATTGACAGATATGACGTGTCTGTGTCCCAAATGAAAACGGACATTTTCAGCTAGATTTCACGTCTTCACGGATTTGACATAACCGGTTTTGACTCAACCCACGATTGACACACTGATAGTGTGACGGATGCCGCTAGGGGGGCAGGAAATGATTGCCCTTCCGGAGCGCCTGATGTCACTCCCGGTTTTCATGGGAGATCACACTATGAGTGCCTTGGTTTTTGATGTCGTCTTTTTATTTCCGTGCTTGTGGATGTCTCGCGTCCTTGTTTTGTCTTTGTTTTTCTCTGTTGCCGTTTTTGCCATGTCTTCGGATTTCGATTTTTGTAGTCTTCGCTTCCCTTGTTCCTTCGGTATTCTACTGCCGTTGTTTTATATTACGTTTATACTTATTTTTGAAGGACCCATTGGAAATAAACCGGAAGGTTTTGATGGGTTGTCCTTGGTTGACGAGATCGACATAAGTTTTTATTGTGATGAGATATTTCTGGGGTCAAAAATTAATATGTTTTTAAATTATATGAAATTTTTATCACAATCTTAGTTTATTGATTTTTCCTAAATATATTTTACCTTTTACCTTTTCCCTGAATTTGCCTAATCAAAAGAGCTCAAAATTAAAGATACCGCGACACTTCCACATCGGCCTTATTTCTTGACCATCATCTGGAAATTGACAACAAATATAGACTTAAAACTAGGCTGTATCATAAACGCAATTACTTCTCTTTTCCAATAGTCAACTTTCTTTGTAGCAACATTCAAACAGCACCACAAATGGAGCTTATTTCTCCAAACTTATTCGATACTCAAGGGCATGTGGTCTATACAGTAACTTCCTTGATAGAGCCGAGATCCTCGGCCCTGGATGTTCAGAAATAGGTTACTTAAACAATGGTATGTTACCAATAACTTGAAGTCATCAATACACAAGTTTTACGGTCGACATCACAATCTTCTTGACCACTATGGGATATTTGTTATTAAGGGCTACCATACATTATTCTTGTTTTGCTTTAGTAAGTTTTCAGAGAAAATACTCAAAATATGATTTTTCATATACTGAAATGTTCAATTAATATTCCATGCTGTCAGCCTTGTATTTTTGTCTGGAAGACTCATATGAGCAATCATTGTAAACATCATTCCAGTACAGACTGGTCAAATTTACTTGAACGTTTCATAGCAGCTGATAAAACAATGTTTGTCTCATTTGGTGTAAGGTTAAACTATGTTCATACGCTTGCAGTTATCTTTTTTAGTGGATCACAGAGAAATGAGTTTTCTTTTGTAAAAGATCTTCCATACATTATTCCTGTAAAGTTTGGTTGAAATTGCTTCTGTGGTTTCAGAGGAGAGGATCAAAATATGATTTTCCGTAACAGTCTAGTGTTAATCTATGTATTATGCTTGTCGTATCAAAAATAAATAAGTATAAATACTTCATAAAGGACCTGCTCCATATACTATTTCAGTACAGTTTGATCAAATTTGAGGTACTACTTATACTTTCAGAGTTTAGATCTTTGAATGTGTTTTCATATATATATAGGATCCAATGTTAAACTATGTTTACTGCTGGCACCTATCATGGACATATCATAGCGCGGACATAATTGTAAAAAAACACATTTTTTTTGCACGGGACCACCTAAAGACTATAGTGGCCAAGTTTGGTTCCAATTGGCTCAGCAGTGTCAGAGGAGGAGATCTTGGAATGTGCTTTTCCCATAGGGTTCAATGTTAAAACTATAAGTATGTTCCACGATGGCAGGTAGTCTGGATACAGCGTTGACGTTAAAAACAACTTTTTGCAGAGGACCACCCAACGACTATTATGGCCAAAGTTGGTTCCCATTGGCTCAGCAATTTCTGTGAAGATCTTTAAATGTGTTTTCGCATAGGGTCCAATGTTAAAATTATGTTCCACACTGGCGGCCATCGCGGATATAGCGAGGACCTTAAAAACGTTTTGCGGGGGACCATCTGAAGATTATTGTGGCCAATTAGTTTGGTTTCAATATTGGTCCAACAGTTTCAGAAACGAAGATCTTTAAATGAAACGTTTTGACAGACAACAGACGAAAAGTGATGGCAAAAAATAACCCTGTCTATATCTAGGTGAGTTTGAGGTGTTTTCAAACCGGGGTCCAATGTTAAACATTGCTATGCACTTGCAGCCATATTTTAAATAGTTCAGAATGACGTACATTGGTACTTTTTGTAAAGGAGTTTCCATACATCTTTCCTGTCATGTTTGGTCAAATATTGCCAGTAATTGAATTTCTTTTCGTATGTGAAATACGTAATCTTGATTCAGTGGTACTTGATATGTTAGTTCTGCGTTAGCCAATCGAGTAGTCCTTTCCGTATGGACAATTTCGCAGGTAGTTTATACAAAATTTAGCGATGATTTTCTTCAATGCGACGTTTGTTACAAGATAACAAGTTGTGAGGTGTTGTACACTAGAAAGCGCAGTAAACTAGCGTTTATTGCATTCCGATCTCTAAAAGCCCTATTCCTGCTTTGAACGATATCGTTTTCTGGGCTATCATGTGTGCAAGATTACTTGGTATCACCATGTTTCCCTGGGTAATTCTCGTTTTCATTTTTTTTCTATTCAACGTCAAAGTGTATGTTTTTGAATTTACAAGATTGACTTATGATGTTTATATTGTTGAATAAATAGGGATCTTGTAACGAACGCACCACCCTATTTAGATTTTGTTATTTACTTTCATAGTAGCCAAGAAAAGATTTATTTTCGGACGAGTGTAACGAGGTAGAAAATAATATGATAAAACGTAATTTGCACAACTAAATGTGGTGCTTACCACATCATTAACTTCTGCTGAGTACTATCAGAGGAGTTTTGATGAAAAACTTTGTGATGAATAGACAGACAAGCAAGTTGGGGATACATGATTAACCTTATCAACGGTCATTGTAACCTTGTCCAAAGGCCGAAAAATATCAATTCCAGATAAACAAGAGAATACCATAAAGATGAGACACATTTAAATGACTATTTAGGTTAATGTCACTGATCACTCAAGTCAATGATTGTGAATTAAACGTGACCAAACAAAATAGACTCTTAAGGATGGTCACTCCTCAGGTTTCTAATACTATCTCTGACTTTCGGAATTCTCATATTTAATCCATCATGATGCATTAGAAAATTTTGCACACTGACCCCCACTTTTCTTTTCAAAATATGATTGTATACATCTTGAATAAACTTTTGACAAAATTTGATGAAATTCTTGATATATCTTCATTGTATTTCAAAGGTCGGTTGCTTTAATGCTAAGTATATGAAAAATCTAGAGGAGTTCGGTTTCCCGCCAATATTTCAGACACTTAAATCTAAAAAATGTGCACACTGACATATCAATATTTTTTGCTTAAAATGATGTATGATCAAAGTTCTAATAAATAAACATACTAATTTCAAAATCTTGATACTATGAACTTGAGGAGTGACCATCCTTAAATATGACGGAAGTCTTCCACCTTTGATTCGGAAAGATTTATTATGGGGACAATTAACACATTTTCATTGTCCTTCATTGTCATCATTGCTGTGTTGGTCAAGCGACTCTCTATGCATTTCTTCATAGTTCTTTCTCATTTTCGGTGAGAACAATTTCCTTTCCTACAGTTAAATCTCCGTATCTACCAATTGATGTCAGGAAAAGCTTGATAGAAACTAGAATATTTTTATAACCTAAATTATAAGAACTCAAGGGACCAACGAAGAAGTTGATTTTGGGATAAAAAACCCTTTAAAAAGCGACCACTTTTGATTTTTTACTCATTATTAAATTTTTAAGGTAGTTAAGGTAGTTAAATTTCCTATTTCCCCTTTTTTGTGAATTCACACTTCCCTAATTTTTTTCATCATTTTCCCATTTCTCTAAATTTTTGACACCTTTTTCCCATTCCCGAAAACCGTGTCACCCTCTCAAATGAAACAACGGCAGTTGAACACCGAAGGCACAAAGCACAAGATTACAGTAATCAAAGTCCAGAGACAAGGCAAAATCAAGAACACCAGAAGACGGAAGACCAAAGACACTACATGCCCACAAAACACACGAACACTACATATACAAAAAAAAAGAAAAAGAAAAAAAAGAAAAACACTTATAATGTGAACTCTCAAAAACAGTGATAATGGGTCATCTGGATGAGCAATTTCTGTAAAATACCTTCTGGGCATCATTTCTGTTTAGTTTGGTTGAATTTGCTTCAGTGGTTTCAGTGGAGCAACGGCAGTAGAATACCAAAGGAACAAGGGAAGCGATGACTACAAAAATCGAAGTCCAAAGACATGGCAAAAACGGTAACATATAGAAACAAAGACAAATCAAGGATATGAGACAGCTACAATGCTCGGAATTAAAAAGATAACATTAAGAACTAAGGCACTCATAGTGTGATCTCCCATGAAAATCGGGAGTGACATCGGGTGCTCCGGAAGGGTAAGCATGTCCTGCCCCGCTAACGACACCCGTCACACTAACAGTGGGGCATATATTGTTTTGAAAGATCTGATAGGTGGCGGATTGGTTTAATGTCATTTTCTTACCCTTCGACAAAACCAATTAAAATCCATGGCAAATGTTACTTCTCTAACCCTCAAACAGCACCAAAGTAAAATTTTGAAAGCTTTTGCAAATCTCTATAGTATTCAAACAATCACAAGGACAAATCGGTAGTACAAACATCACTCACGAAGACAAAACTAAAATTATACAGTATGATATACAAGACAACACGAAAAACTAAAGTACTGACAGCGTGAACTCCCATGAAAACTGGGAGTGACATCAGGTGCTCCGGATGGGTAAGCATGTCCTGCTCCGCTAGCGGCACCCGTCACACTATCAGTGAGTCAATCCAGGGTTGAGTCAAATCCAGTTATGTCAAATCCGTGAAGACGTGAAATCTAGCTGAAAATGTCCGTTTTCATTTGGGACACAGACACGTCATATCTATTATGATGTCATTGTGATGGCCATAGAATTTCAGAAGGGATGAAAGTAACAAAGGCTGAACAAATCCCTGACTAAGCAGCCTTTGGGACAGTGTTTTTGCTCTAATTAAAAAGTCACTGTATAATCTGCATGCCCGACAGTAACGAATCAACTGTGAAATGTACACTCCATAGGCTGGAGAGGTAGGCATATTGCTGCTCAGAAAGGGAAAGTTCAGAATTGGGAAGTTAAAATCATGACGTGATTTTCCCATAGGGGCCAATATGTTCAACTAATTCGAGTGCTGGCAGCCAAGTTTTTTTTTATCGGATCGGATCCATCATTCCTGTAAAGTTTGGTTGAATTTGCTTCAGTGGTTTCAGAGGTGAAGATGAAAATGTGAGTTTTCTATAGGGTCAAATGTAAACGTAAGTTCAGCGCTGGCAGCATGTTTTTTATCGGATCGGAACGAAATGAGCAAACTTTGTTAAGGACCTTTAGTACAACATTCCTAATAAGTTTGGTTGAATTTGCTTCAGTGGTTTCAGAGGATAAGATGAAAACGTGATTTTCCCATTGGGTCCAATGTTAAACTATGTTCCGTGCTGGGGACCATGTTTTTATCGGATCGGAACGAAATGAGTAATCTTTGTTACAGAACTTTAATACATCATTCCTGTTATTTTTGGTGGAACATGCTTCAGTAGTCCAGAGGAAAAGATGAAATGTAAAAAATTAAAGAACGACGGAAGGGCGGACGAAGGACGACAGACGACGGACGCCAAGTGATGGCAATAGCTCACACTAACCCTTTGGGTCAGTTGAGTTAAAAATTCTTACAGTTTTTACATATGGTTTTGTTGATGGTGACTTCAAGATGAAGAACAACAATAAAAGCGTTGTTCCATTGCTCATTATCACAATGTATTTGTAGAGACTTTGTCTCATTTGCATTTACTCCATATCCCTTCATTGTTAATTATATAAATTTTGTCTGTTCTCTACATGTTTATTACAGGTAAATAGAGAATGATCCTCATCTTCCATCTCACCCATGCTACACGGCCGACAAAGTCTTTGGTCAGGCCTGAGGAATACCCTGATACCTACCATACTCAATTTCTAACCTTTGAGATGATACTCTTAGTTTGGTTAAGCTATTCCTAAGCTCAAAGTTTTGAATTAACCTTAGTAGTTCTCAAATCCAAAATCTGACTTAAATTCTAAATAGGTGCGGATTTTTTCATTAGAATGCTATGTGAATTGAGTTTTCGAAAACTTTAAATATGTTTGCCTCAAGGCTTCTTTCAAGCTCTCTTTAGATATTTTTGTTTAACTGCAAAGACCTGGATTATTTTGTAATATTTGCACAACTGAACATACCAAGATTACTTTTTAGGTCACCTAGCCTAATAGGTCATACGAGCTTTTGCAATCACTTTGCGCCCGTCGTCCGTCCGTTCGTCCTACAACAATTTAAAAAATCTTCTCCTTTGAAACTGCTGAGCTAATTGTAACCAAACTTGGCCTGAAGCATTACCAGGGTATGCAGTTTCAAAATTGTGTTCAATTAGTCCGAAGACCAAACAACATGGCTGCTGTGACTTAAAATAGAACATAGGGATAAATTGCTGTTTTTTGCAGATATCTCAAACATCGTTACAGATATCAAAAACCTGAGTAGGTAAAAGTGATCAGCATAGCAAGATCTACCTGTCCTGCAATTTTAAAAATTTGTGCATTTTTTATTCTTTATTTCAAAAAGTGTAACAGATAGAGGTAAAGTGTAAATAGCAAAAAGGTTTAGCATGTCAAGATCTACCAACCCTGAAAATTTGAAGAAAATCCAAAACCCTTGTAGGAGCTATTGCCCTTTTTTCATGGAATTTTCAAAATTTTCAAATTTTTCGTCTTTTATTTCCAAAACTATAGAAGATGAAGGATAAGTGTAAATGGTTCAAATGTTTGCCATGCTGTATGGACTTCAATTAAAACTGGTGTTGAAAATTGTTCGTTGACCAACATTTTCAAAATGGCCGCCAAAAAGGCGGGAAAACTCAACATTGTTCGATTTCAATGAAATTTGGTTTCTAAATAGGTATTGATGTTGCAATTTCAAAACCGACGTTAAAAATTGTTCGTTGACCGCCATTTTGAAAATGGCTGCCAAAAAAGACAGAAAATACAGCATTGCCCGATTTCAATGAAAGTTAGTTTCAAAATAGATATTGATGTTGCAACTTCAAAACCGGTGTTGAAAAATAATGGTTTACCGCCATTTTCAAAATGGCCGGCAAAAAGGCGGGAAAATTTAACATTGTCTGAATTCAATGAGAGTTGGTTTCCAAATAGATATCGATGTTGCAACTTCAAAACTGGATTTGAAAAATGTCCGTTGACCGCCATTTTCAAAATTGCCACCAAAAAGGCGAGAAAATTCAACATTGTCCAATATCATTGAAACTTGGTTTCCAATTAGTTATTGATGTCGCAACTTCAAAACTGATGTTAAAATCTGTTCGCTTACAGCCATTTTCAGAATGGCTGCCATAAAAGGTGGGAAAATTTAACATTGTCCGATTTCAATGAAATTCGGTTTCCAAAGTAGATTTTGATGTTGCGACTTCAAAACCGGTGTTGAAAATTATTCGTTGACTGCCATTTTCAAAATAGCCGCCATAAAAGGTGGGGAAATTCAACATTGTCCGATTTCAATGAAATTTGGTTTCCAAAAAGATATTGATGTTGGGACTTCAAAACCGGATTTGAAAATTGTTTGTTGACCACCATGTTCAAAATGGCCGCAAAAAATGCGGGAAAATTCAACATAGTCTGCTTTCAATGAAATTTGGTTTCCAAATAGATATTGATGTCGTAACTTATAAATATGGTTTTGAAAATTGTCGTTGACTTCCATTTACAAAGTGATGTCTCAACTTCAAAACTGGTGTCAAAAGTGGTCGTTAGCAAGAACGTGTTTGTGAAAAAAGCCCAACAAAGAAATATAGTAAAACATGATCAGACTTAAAATACAGTTCAAGATATTGATGGTGTTTGACCACTAAAGTTTGAGGGTCTGAGGTTCAACTGTATAACTTAAAATGTGAGCTTGATTGTGGCAACTGAAAGCCAAATGAGCGATACAGGCTTCTGGGAGTCTTTGGTTTTCTTTCAATCGGGTTTGTGGAATGTTTATGTGCATTTTGTAGTAAAGGACATGAGTTCAGATTTTCTTGTCTGGACCAAAAATTGATAATGGTTTTGACAATATCAAAATGAAGAGGAAAAGGTTCCAGTTCGGACAAACAGCATAGTTTGTGGTTTTCTTGCACACCTTAAATAAATTTGCAAAATTTTCGCATACAACATTGGAGTATATCTTACCTAGAGGTAATACCCCATTTCTGAATCTAGCTTTGAATGGATTAAAAGAACCCCATATATCACATCCATATAGTAGAATGCATAATAGATACAAGCAGAAGTTCATTATCAGTACTAATAATGGTCTGATATAAGCAATTAAAAATTTCGCGGGAAATGTCCGGTATAGGTTTTTTTATAAGCTTTGCAAAGAAATTTTCAAGTCTTGAAAATAGAGTGAAGGAGTACTAACAATTTCATAAATTTTGTCCAAAATATTATTTTACATGTTTTTATACGGGAAAAGACAGAGGAGACCGCATATCTGACCAGAGTCAGAAATCAACGGTGGCAGCTACCTTCAAATGACAATTGTTGCTTAGTTACTACCTAAAATTACCACCATCAGCGGCACTTATCTCACAACGCATAACATTTTGTTGTGAGAGAAAATCGTGATGATAATATCCTGTTATGAGTGATGATATCGAGGTCACTGCTTCGAACTACAAGTACCAATATTTATCATCATATTACCCGTAAGTGCTTTTGTTTTTAAAAATCGGAGAATATAGATCGATCGCTATTAAGTAAAGGATGATATACATACAAAAATCTTATTAAACGGTAACGTATTGTTTGCTGAATTACTGTATTGTCATTTTTTTTCACAACCCTTCCGAAATTTGTCTTTTTTCAAAATCAGCAATATTTAATACACATACTGTGATACGTGGGATTGAAATATTTACACTTTTGCCTTGATATGTTCCTTTGACACTGAAAAAGATATGAAATTATAGATTTTGTGAATCGTTTTGAGTGAAAGATAAAGTGAAATCGTGATTCCACATAATAGCTTCCAGGCACATTTTTCAAATTTTTCAACATTTTCCAACTGAGGACAGCTGTAACCAAGTATGATTCAACTTTGCCTAGTAGTCCCAGAGAAGAAGACCTTTGAATATGTGTTTTCCTGTAGGCTCTAGTTCCCCGCTGGCGACCATCTTGGATAAGGTCGGCAACTTGCATCATGAGCAAATGAAGTACTTGACACACTGCACATTTTTTGTTTTAAAGCTTAACATCTTTCTCAAATATGCTTTGAAATATAAGGCAAATTATATAACCTAAACAGAAATGGGCCAATAAAGGGAGATAACTACTATATGGGTATACAGATTTTCTTCAAAATTTTCAGGAGGGTAGATCTTGATATGCTGAACATTTTCACAATTTAAGTTGACCTCTATCTATTATATTGTTTTAAAAAATAGAAAATATTAAAATTTTCCAGAATTTTAGGGAAAAAAGGCAGTAACTCCAACACAGGATTCTGGATTTTCTACAATTTCTGAGCAGGTAGATCTTGTCATGCTGGTCATATCAATTCCATGTCAGAATTTCAATATCGGTAACGATTTGTGAGTTTGCTAAAAATGGCAATTTACTCTTATATTCTGTTTTTAAGTAACGGCAGCCATCATGTAAGATCTTCCGACTCCTCGGACATAATTTTGAATCTAGATACACGGTAGTAACCAAGTTTCTTTAAATTAGCACAACAGTTCAGAGGAGAAGATTTAGAAAAAAATTAACGATGGACCATATAGAGAAATCTGTGCATTTTTGTTCATTTGCATAATTTTTTTGCGGTGTCAAATAAGTGTACCGGAACTCCATTGTATTTGATGGGCAAATTTTTGAAAATAGCTATTCAAACTTAAACCGAGTCGCAGATCAAATACAAGGCTAATTTCAATAAGACATTATATATGAAGTCAAACGAATCATGTCAGATTGACGAAGGAAATGATTCCGAAGTTTCCAAGACATATGAAAATCCGAAGCGCGATCCCTTTAACGTTTCGCTAGGGGTCAGGACATGCTTACCCTTCCGGAGCACCTGATGTCACTCCCGGTTTTCATCGGAGTTCACACTATGAGTGCCTTAGTTCTTCATGTCGTCTTTTTTCTTTCCAGATATTGTGGCTGTTTCACGTCCTTGTTTTGTCTTTGTTTTTCTCTGTTGCCGTTTTTGCCATGTCTTTTGACTTCTATTTTTTCAATCATCATTTCCTTTGTTCCTTCGATATTCTACTGCCGTTGTTCCATTACAAATATTTTGTCAAAATCGCTGAAAACGTCAGCTTCCACAGCCTCATTGCCAAAGTTTTTAAAAAAGTACAGACGGACACCGACGGACGCCAAGTGATGGCAATAGCTCACGTGGCCTTGTAGGCCATTGCTAAGCTTGGTTCAAATTGGTCTTAGATTCCTAGAAGATCTTTGAATGTATTTCCACAAAGTACAATGTTAAACTATAATTGGAATATTATTTTTAGGAAGATCTTTCAAAGCGTTTTCCATGGAGTGCAATGTTACCACTGGCGGCCATCTTTGATATGGTACCGACTTTCTGGTTACCGTTTTAGAAGGGGGATCATCTAGGGACCGTTGAGACTAAGATTGGTTTGTAATGGCAACATAGCTTTTGAGAAGGTATTTTAATGTGTTTTCACAGAATCCCAATTAATCATCTTGTGGCCATTTTGGACAAGATATAGACCTGCTGGGTATCAATTTGGAAGGGCACCAGCTAAGGGCAAATGAACTTACTAATCGAGCTAATAGTTTCTGAGAAGAGCTTTCGATGTGTTTCAATGTGTAAACTATGTTACCCGCTTCTTTTTGCCATCTAGGATGAGGTTCAGACCATCCGAATACCTTTTGTAGAAGTTACCATCCAAGAGACAAAGTGACCAATTTTGGTTGGACTAGTTGGACTAGAAGTTTCTGGTTTTTCAATAGGTCCAATCTAAAATATGTTTCCCGCTGCCATTTTTTGGCGGGACCATCTAATGGCCATTATTACATAGTTTGGTTTTAATTTGACTTGTCGTAGGTCTTTTGAATGTATTTTCCAAGGGGGTAAAAAAAGTATTTTTATGACTACAAGCAATGTTGGATGAGGTATTGATATATCGGATACCGAGTTTCAGAAGGAAGAAACTATCTAAAGGCCATTGTGTCTTAGTTTGGTTCTTATTGTACCAGTAGTTTCTGGAAAAATGTTTAAATGTGTTTCCACAGGTATAATTTTTAACTTTATAACCGTTCGGGTTTATGTTGGATTCGGTACGGACATACTGTAGATTTTTTTTGGACCGCATCTTGTATCTACGTTTGTTGTAATTGGACTAGCAATTTCTAAGAAGATCTTTGAATGTCTTTTAAGAGGGTTCAGTGCTATACTATGTCTATTAGTTTGGTTCTAATAAGACTAATAGCCTCTGAGATTTTTGAATTTGTTTTTCCTTGGGTCTAATGTTAATCTGCTCCCCGCTGTTGGCAATGTCGGATGAGGTGCAGACCTTTGGGACATCATTTTTGGAAAGGACTATCTAAGGACCGTTCTGGCTAAGCAAGTCTATTGTTTAACTCTCAAAATGATAGTTACTTTAGTTTGTGGAAAGGCACAATCACCAAGGTATAAACATGTTAAACTATGCTCCCCACTGGTGGCCATTTTTGATGCCCTTCAGTCATTCCGGATATTTTTTAAGAACGATCATCTAAGATCCATTGAAAGTCCCCGTATGTAAGTTTTTGTTTCTAATTTGTTAGTAGTTTCTGAGTAAAAGATCTTTCAATGCTCATTTTTTTGGTTTCAATGCCAAACAATGTTCCGCACTGCCGACCATAATGGATAAGGTATGGATCTTTCGGATACGTTTTTGTAAGCAACAACTTAGAGGAAGAAAGATCTCTGAATGTGTTTTCCATTGGGTCCAATGTTAATCTTCTCCCAGCTGTTGGCTACTTGGATGACGTACAGACCTGTGGGTTATTTTTTGGAAGGACTGTCTAAAGACCGTTCTGACTTAGCTTGGTTCTAATTAGACAGGTAGTTTTTAGGATAATTTTTTAAATGTTTTTTTTAGAATTAATGTCAAACTATGTTGCCTTCTTCCGCCAATCCTCGATAAGGTTTTGAACCAGCCAGATGCAGGTTTTAAAAGTGAGGTGGCAAGAGCCATTGTGTTAAGTTTGGTTTCAGATGAGAGAATCTTTGAAAAGACAGACGACGGACGCCAAAGCTCACATTTGATATAACCAGGTGAACTAAAATTCAAAATTAAAACAAAATTCCTAAAAGAGTCCTTATTTTATGAAATTCCCATTTTTAGATGATAATTATCCTGTTCGACAGCTTCAAAAATGTAAACAATGTTTGTAAATTGACGATGAGCTCTGTGTCCATATCAAGCAAGTCTAATGGTTTACTCTCAAAGCAACGTGGCGGTTATTTTATATGTAAAATTATGAAGAACCACTAAGGTATAATAAACGTAGCAGCTGAAACAAAAAAAAAAAAAAAAAAAAAAAAAAAAAAAANNACTGGACAATACCGTTCCTGTTACGATCATATATTTGAATTGACTTGTCCTTTAATGTTTAACAAATGCTTAATTCATCTCTAATAACTGCAATTTTAGCACTGATTTATTAACAAAGTGCCCTTATTTTTGTATTTTTTTATTTTTTAACCGTGTATTTAACCCGAAATTAATAACAAATTTTCAGCATTTTAGAATTTCCAAATTTCTCTGTAAAATCAATAGAACTTTTAAACTAGGAGGTTTTTCCAGTTTTTGTATATAAATAATTAAAAGTGTCCATGCTGTCATTTCATACGTAAAAAAAATGATGAAAAAATATTATTATATGTAGTTTAACGTCCATATACGGAATGAATTTTATGATTTTAGCCAATATTTGTGAAAAATTAGATACAAAATGGTTATTTTTGCTTTTGATATTTTTCAAATTTTTATTACAGACTTTAAACTATTGATATTTATCATCAAAATTCTTAAACCAGTATATTATAGGCACTCCAACAAAGTTCTGATAATTTATCAATATTCACTGCACTGTACATCTTAGTATTTAGTCATATAATACAAATTATTCACAAATAGTTTTATTTTCTTGTATCAAAATTTATCTACATGACTTTTAAGGGGGTTCGCTACTCCATTTGAAAATAAATAGGATTTCAAATTAACATGATTTTTACTTAGAAAATTAAAAAAAAAGTAATTTAAGTGAAAAAAATTGATAGGTTGATGATCTCGTTTTTGAGATTTAAGTGATTGAAAATTTGGCGGGAAACTGAACTCTTCTGATTTTTCTTAGGATTAACATTAGCAAGGTTTGACCATAAATGAATGTGACGAAATAAATAGAATTCAATGATTTTCTTACAGAATGTTCACGAAATTGTATAAAATGAAATTATAGAAAAAAATAAAGGGGTCAATGGGCAAAAAATTATAATGCATTTAAATGGATAAAACCCGAGGATTCCGAAAATCTGACAGAAATCCCAAAATGTGATGAGCAAACCTCCTTAAATTAAAAGGTCGATGCAAACTTGTATGAACCTACAATAAGTCTGAAACTATTTTTTATACAATTTGTTGCTAATACATCATTGGTCTTTCTTACATTGGCAACTGATAGAAATCTATTCAGATTTTGATGACCCTAAGGTCAGAAAGTCGTAATGATGAAAATATTTGAAATCCCGAAAATTCCCACAGTTCAAAGATTTAGTACTGACAAAATTTTATAAATTTTTATGGTCTTTTTCAAACATTGTATAGCAACTGGTAAGTTTGGCATAAAACAAGATCAAATGGCGACAGTTGTTCATCTGAAAGAAATTACTAGCCTATAAAATTTCATAATTTTTGAAGTTTTTTCAGGCTTAGATGCTTATTATCCCAAGGCTATAAAAATTCGCTAATTGCATATATGTATATTCTTTGTAAAGAATATTAAAGTAGCTATCATTTGATACTAAATGTAACTTAATTTGACTTATCTATTGAAAATTATCTCCCTTGCATTATTTCCGTGTTCTGTAAATCCAGCAACAGATTTAAAGCTCATGTGTTTTAGTTCACATTTTTGTGGAAATGTTCTAAAAGTGAAAAGGAATAAAACATTTAGATTCTTTGGAACTTTCTTTACATCTTAAATAATTTTTTTGTAAAATGAATGAAACCTGAATGAACTAGTATTAATCAAAATGGCATAATAATACCACTGAGACACGTTAATTTGACTTATCGATGGAAAATTAGTTAGCTTAACAGATTAAACTAGGGTTAAAACGAATACATAAGAATTTCGCATTGTGTACTATAAAAGTAGCCCTTATCCTATCTATGTGCAGATTATATTCATACAATCGTGTTTTTTTTATAGAAGACAAAGAAATACTGAATAATTATCAGTCTGGTTCGGAACCAGAGGGTGGTGGTGTACGGATAGTGATTTCAGCGCACAGACCAAAGCTACAACGTGTATATTTTCAATTGAGATCAGCTGAAAAAGGCATTTACTAAAAATGTCTTACAAAGGACAGATATATAAAATAATGCAATTAATAGTATGTTTAATGGTATACATGTGATACAATAATAGAAATGGTTAAATATTTGATACAATCGGAAATTATCAAAATAACTGTTAACAGAGAAATGTTCGCGCCGCCTTTTTTCGTGGTTTTAAGGGGGTAGACCTGGGGAAGCCTAAAATTTTCCACTCGTTTAATTTTCTTAATATTTTCAGTATTAAAACAACACATGTTCATGTCGACTTTCAGCAATTTTCAAAAATTTTACCGTCCCGTTTTATGTCTAGCGGTCAACAAAGATACCCTGTTTCCTCGTATTATTTGGTCCGTTCAGGACTTGATTGTGGTGTATAAAATTGGCTCTAATTAATTTTGGATTTGATTTGAATTTTTTCAAATGCAAAATTCTGTAGTTTAGACATGTGTGAAAGTAAGCATGAATAATGATAGTAAATTTAGCTAGTTTGAACTGAAATACATGGGTGTTCTGAATAGTATAGGCTGAAATTTTTACTCTATTTTGATCACCATTAAACATTTCCTCTAAAAAATTCCGTCGTTTAATTTTCACCAAAAACCGAGAATAGAAAGAAAACTAGTATATGTAAGATATACTGAAATTTGAAAAAAATGTTACCGTCCCATTTTTTTCTTAATTTAGAATAAAGTGGGTAAAAATCAATAAAATTGCTGAATCTGTGCTATAAATTACCCCCTTGGAAGAAATCTGACTGTTACATATTTTCATTATTTCTGGACAGCATCGCAAAACTGTAGAGTATAATGGACTCATTATCAAAAACTGGATGTTGGGTTTTTCTTTTCATGACAAAATTAATATTTATTTGCTGTATAAATTTTTTTACAATTAAAAAATTTTGATAACACCTATTGTAATGTAATGATTCTATTTGTTTGTGTAAGCAATAAAAAAGTGGAAAAAAGAGTTATCTCCTCCTACCCCAGGTCTGCCCCCTTAAAATAGTAGTTCGCGCAGTCTTGAATTGGCGGTTTGCCAGTCGAGCTACTAAATCAAACTAATTGCATAAAAAAATCGCGTCAATGTATTTACTCGCTTCACCCCTTATCGCAATAACTTACTACAGTGAAAATTTCCCTGTTTTCAGTATGTATTTGTAGATTTAATGATTAAAAAAACAAATAAAGACGCAGAGTGTCCTTAAATTTTACAGCATGTTATATCATATCTAAGAGGGTCTTTTAATTTTACAGCATGTCATAACATATCTAATACTTCTAAGCCTTTTATTCCACGACAGTTTAAACTTTTGAAGGAAATAACCAGGATTATCACACAAGACTGTATGTCGGCCCAAGTAATACACATTTCCCTTTCCATCCTTATCATATGATGTTGTCGTAGTATAACACTGCAACTTAGACTTTTTTCTCATTTCACAACAGGTGTAAGAATAGCGCCATGACTGAAAATGTCTGCCTACTTTTTGCCCCCGTTGTAACCTGAATTGTTTAAGGAGACCATTCGATCCACAATCAACGGTTTGTCCATTTAGATAAACAATATTCCCTTTTCCTGCCTTTCCGTCAGAGGTAAAGGAGTTTGTAATCACTTTTGACCAACAAACACCACTTGATAGCAATGTACAACATTGATAACGATAGCGTATGTCATTATCGATGCTTTGTTCAAGTTTGAACTCTTTCATGACTTTTTCTGAGGATCCACAGTTAAGATTGTGTCTATCTAGGTAAATAGGCTCATTACGATGTACATGGTTCCAGGGGGTATACTTGTTCTCACAGCTTTCGATGCCACAGTCCTTTTCATCCTGGCCGTCCCCACAGTCGTCATCATAATTACATTTGTAACCTGACGATATACATCTCCCTTTATTTGAACAATTGAAATCACTAGAACAACAGCGATTGAAACAAGATTTTGTAGATGATAAAGGACCACTGCAGACTTTTCCATTTCCTTCCTCAGTTACAGCTTGTGAGCGTCTCCTATAACTAAACCCTCCGTAGTCGCAAGGTTTGGTACATTCACCATACGGTCCCCAGGAAGTCCATTCACAATCTCTGTCACGGCATGTTTTACCATAGTATTTGTCTTTACATTGACATTGGCCTGTTTGATCAGTACATTCAGTACTTAATGAACCAGCTTTATTACAGTTGCATGGAAGGCATTCTGACCTACCGCTTTTACATGTTAATGACGATCTACCTACTAAATAATAGTTTGTAAGACATGTATTTATTAAACTAAGTTCTGGATATGTATAGAAACCACCCGAACAATCAAGATTTTCAGAATTAGTAACCTTTAAATCACACGTGGAAGCTTTCATGAAATTTTCTTGTATGGTAACTGTCTTTTGATACAACAACATCATGTTATCAGACGGTTCATTTAAAATAGCTGATGCTTGGGCCCACATGACGTACATTTGGGTCTGTAGCACCATTATTTGGCGCCATGCGTTGTCTAATGCCTCTTTGTAAGCAGTACTACAGGCTATTTTCTTGTGTTTATCCATAATAATAAAAAGAAAAGGTTTGTGAGCCAGTAGTTCTATATCACTGCGTCCAATAATAAAATTGTTTAATTTAAAAGCCCATTTTTCAATGTTTTCGTGATTCAAAACATCTGTCGCCAAAGCAACCGCAGCTGTATCTAACGATAAATCTGTTATCTTAGGGTCTAGAGATTGGAATCTATGTAAATAATATGTTAACCTGTCAAATGTGTCTGTGTATTGGGTAAGTAAATTAGACCACTGGAGTTTGTTACCTAATTCGTCAAATTTAGCTTCCAATTTTTTGTCAATAGAAACAATAGCATGTTGAACATTACCCAATGAAACACCAATTTGGTTTTGCATGTCTAATACCCCATAAAAGATGTCTGTAAGCTTGGGTATTTTTGCCGTTGTAGCCAATATTCCATCAACACTTGAAGCTAGACTTATCTTATCGAACTGTTCACAGTTTTCACCATTGAAAAAAGCTTCACAAATACAATAAGATTCTGAAGAATACGGTTTAATCTGACATGATCCTTTTTCACTGCATGATTTTGAACAGGAGACACCAGCAATCTGTTCGCGAGATTTTAATGTAGCCCAAAACCTTACATCTTTCTGCGAAGTACCGCCAGGATAGACAAATCTCAACTTTAATATTTCATTGAAATAATATATGCCGTGTCCGTTGTCGATAGCGATTTGAAGTTTTCTTACATCTCTTAAAACAATGAAGGCTGATAGGGAGGACCATAGTGTTGTCTTCTGTAGTTCTGATCTGAATCCGTCATGAATTGCCTCTGCATTATCTACTTCTCTAGCTGAGAATATTTTATTTTTTGAAATTTTCTCCAAAGTATCCGAAAGCTCTTTGCGCTGATTTAGATAAGTTCCTCGGTCTTGTGCGGTTACTCGTAGCACACGTTTACTATCCTCTTTGGATGAAGGCATATTTTTGAAGGTACTAAATCCATGGTGTTGTTTTCCTCCCCATGCCTCATATGATATGACTATCCAATACAGCCAAGGATATTTTTGTTCAAGTGAGTTCTTTAATGCATTTGCTGCCTCTTCGTTTGATTCCATATCAGTTTGATAAATTGTAGCTTCAACGTCTTGTTTCATGTATACATCAATATTTTGGTAACAATCTAACTTAATATCATCAACTTTCTGTTTAACCTTGTACACAGCTGTTGACCAGTCCTTTATGGATAACGATATACTTTTATTCGTACCAGTCAGTTTTTCATGCGCTAGTACCACTTGTTGGCCCTTGAAGGCGAGCTTAATGACACCATTTGCAAATATATCTACCTTACGTATGTCACACTTGTACTTTGTCTTTACCAATTCTAGTAATGGTTCTCCAAAAACGGAAGTTGATTCGGCTGTTCCGGTCAAAACTTGAAATAAGTTTGCTTTGACATTAAAATCCTTGACATATGATTCCGATATTGCTAAACGAGCCATCAAACATTCTCTTGTCGTTGAACAAGACGTTTCCGCTTGTAAATCGTCGAGATAACCATATGTTAACTGTTGATATCCGAACAATATATTTGAAGCCGCTCTTATATACGTCGCCCTCTGTGTCTCGAGATGTATTAAGTCTTTAACATCATCTAGTTCTGAGGATATCCTATCCAATTTCATATTGACTTGTGCAAATTTTTCTTTCATGTATTTAAGCTCAGCCGAATCCTGCTTCGGGAGGAAGATCAAGGCAAATGACAACAATCCACCGGCAACACCAAGAAATCCGGACAATTGTTGGATGTTTTTTATCATTTTTTCATCAGAGGCAAAAGCTTCTAAGGAGTCAACAGCATCCTTGAAACTAGTAAGTCCGGATTTTATCTGTTCAACCGTTTTAGTACTCGTTTGTCCATCTGATGTACTGAGAATTCCAAGCAGGATCACAGGTAAAACTAATGTAAAGCCAACCATCATGAATCTGAAAAGGTAAAAAATTAAAATAAAATAATAAATTTTTATTCTCAAAATTTGTCGGTTTAAATTGGTTCGGGGATATAAGCAAACTCCATTAGAATTTTGCAATGGTTTGCAGAATTAAACTTCAAAAATGGAACTTCCCAAAACAATTAATAAATACGGGGGTCACGGGCCATATAAGCTCACAATCTTTCACCGAAATGGGGATTTCTTAGTTGAAATGTCAAGGAAAATTATCATTCTTTAAAAAAAATATTTAAGTTACATTCATGACAATTTTGATTAATTTTATATATTGCTATCCCCTGTATTGAACTTTCTGATAACGAAAATAATAAATGGGGTCACGGACCTTATCATGCAATTATTTCACAAAATCAAAATTTTCATAGTGATTTCTTTGTAAGATATTTTTTTTAACATTATCTCACTTGTTTAAATTTTCATTTCACCAGCAGTGGCATCGGCCCATTGGTCCAAAATACAAAAATACCGAAGTTGTATAAAAACAGTAAATTTCCTTATGCTGTACACTTGTTTCAAGGAGTAACCTCTCATCAGCAGCATTTAAATCAAATAATATGGAAAGCCACAATCCAAAAGTAGTCCAAAAAAGTACTCTGAAAGTTTCCATTTCAGTTTTTACGCTTAAATGCACGGTGACCCCCTAAATTTTATTTTAATATTTTGAACAATAATAGAATTATGTTTCTGCGCAGTCAATTTCACAAAATTCTATAATATGAAATTAATACCCTGCAGACACCCTAAGGAAGTAGTCTGGTGAGGTTTCTGAATTTGGCAAAATATTCCGAACTTCCATTTACAGTATTGTTTTTGCCCATAAGTTTTCTTTTCATAAATAATGTCAATGCTTTGTTTGAAAACTTTTTACAGAATTTGAGGAGATCATAGATTTTCCTTCCGGCAAAACTGTTCCCTAATAATTTCATTGTAATTATAAGGTAAAAGGTAGAGAGAGCCTTTTTGCGCCATTTTTTTAATGTCTAATATCTCGAAATTGAGGTCCATAACCTATCAAGATTTATAGCTGAATTTGTTTCTTCACCAATGATCCCCTTATTTGTAGCATCAATTCTAAATTGTAAATTTTCTTTATTTCACCTTATTACATCCTTAATGTGAATTCTCATTGGTATAATACAAGACTTCCAGAGTTTAGGATAATTCTGTTAAGGGGATGATTGTTTGGGTTAGGGTAAAAAATGTAAAAGATTAGCGACTGTTTTTGTTTTTTGATTTTTTCAGAAGTTTTCTATCAGATTTTATATATGTTTCTGCAAGGATTTTTTTTGTAGGAATTATCATGAGATTACATGTAGTTATCATTATTTATTTTGAATTGAATGGACTTCCAAATGTTTTGTTTTGATCTGCACTGATGAGACATAAGTTATCGAAATGCGCATATGCAGAAAATGAATTAAGAGTAACTTCGGTATTTTGTTATTTATTAAGGATAGTATTTACACGTTGGGTTTATATCTAATTTAAAATGTAAGAAACGACAGATTATTTGTTCAGCACACAAATTAAAAACCACGTTGACATTCTTGCCCTTGTGTATAGCACATGACAGTCACAAAATGCCTTAAAGTACTAAATGTAGAATGAAAAATAGTCAAATGTTTACCTGTAAAATATCAGAAACTTCTCCAATGTAGGATTTCCGTTTAGAAACTAATGGTTTTGACCAAACTTGTTGATTCCGGAGGGAATATGAATTTTTTCAAAGAAATTTTTCTGTTACATAAAACGCAAATTATAGTTTTAGCAAAAGAGAAACGAGAAACGCAATAGAAAATAGATATCTATCTTTAGGCCAATCAGAAACGGGATCTGCTGTTCGGACCAATCAAAATTGTTTATATTATATATCTATTTCCTTTCCTATTCAACTTTCTTTTCTTACAATTTTACTCTAAAGTTGATGTATATAAGTCGGCAGTTCAACAGATGAGTGCTTAGAAGCGTTTTGGAGTGCATATGGACATCAAATACGGGCATGGGTGGGTTATCGTCAGGCTAAGTTCAATTTCACATTATTTTTTTCCAATTTTGCCAATTTTGCCATTTTGCAAAATAAGAACAAAAAAATATAGATTTTGCACAAGTTGTACATCTTCATTAGTCCATATCACACAAACAAAACAAACATTTTTTTAGTCCATAGTATCAAAACAGAACATTGAAACAAAAATTGTTTAAACATGACTTACGCGTTTTAGACATTAACCAAACTAAAACACTGAAGGATATAGAGATTTTGAAAATCCGACACGCTTGTTTTGATTTATATTACCTAGAGAGCCCATACCTGGTATTTCCAAAAAAAAGAGCATACGACTTTTTTTTTCATATCCGGAACATTTGTTCCAGTATACATTACCTTAACAGAGCATACAGAAACAGAGTGATTTTACACACCAAGGACATTTGTTATACATATAACCAAAATAGAACAAATCAGTGTACACGACTATATTTGCCCTTTCAACTTAAGTTACTCTGCAAGGTTGGCCTACATCTATTTCGATGTGCCCCGTGTTGTCTATCGATGTTTGTTTTGTCCTAATTTTTGTCATTCGTCTGGCTACTTAATGACAAATATTTGAAGGCAGACATTGCCCGGTTTTATTATTTTTTTCTCATTGACCGCTCCCAACATGTGTTGCTTCAATGACATATTTTAGCTGCGATCGATGTTGCTCAACATTTTTGTCAAGAATACCGCTTAAGTGCACGCTAGGGGCCTTCTTGATCTCGCTTGAGGGGGTGAATATTGTTCACCTCTGGTGGAAGACCCCCAGGCGACATCAAGATGTAGACAGGAATAAAAGCCTTGTCCTTGATAAACTGGGGTTTTCTATGTATTATTTTTGTCACATGTACATTCACTCCATATCCTTTCATTTTTTTCTATTCAATGAAAGGATATGGAATAAATAACTAAATACCGAAGTTAGTGTGAATTTATTATTTATTTATTTTTATTTATTTATTTATTTATTTGTTTATTATTAATAAACGAATATAAGACAGTCTCTATAAATACACACGGTAGAGAATTTTCATACCCGTCAGAAATGATTTATTCCATACTATTGAAAAATCACATGCTTAAGTGCTCACATAGAAGACAAAAATTACGTTACATTTGGTTTAGTCTAAAATACCCAAACAGAACATATAAATTGACATTTTACATACACTTGACTTTTGTTTTAGTACATGCAACCGAAAACAAAACATTAAAATATAGATTTTTCATGCTGGTAAATTACTCAAATAGAACATGGAACAATAAAATGGAACAATAAAAGCGTTGTTCGATTGCTTATTTTAAGCATGTTTTTATACATGTAGAGACTTTGTCTTATGTGCCTTTCCCCCATATCCTTTGATTGTTTAGTTAAGACTTGAGTTTGTTTATTTAACAGATTCCCAATGCGAGGGATGTATAATCCCTTTATATTTTTTAAATTTCGGTTATGATATGGATATTGATACACTGTCATAACGTCGAATATCAGCATTTAGATATTTTTTAATATCCAAGTTTTATTCAGACCACCAGGTAATAGTGTCTGCATCTAATGGTTTTATTATGCAAAGTTTTCTTTGAATTATTTCGATGGGTTCCTTGTAGTAGTATGTTGTGATGATCTCTCTTAGTCTTTTGTACGGGCAACGGATTGCAGCAATTATTAAAACACAGTTAAGTTCATTTTTGTTGACAATCCCGCGACCTTGGGCAAAATAAAGATGGGTGTAATGTCGTCAACAAATAGCAATCAATTCCACTCAAACCGATGCTAGGGACCTATCGAACTTACAATGAAGCATGAGCAGTGAAAAAAGGGATAACAAGAATCATCTACAATGGCTGAAAATGACGTTTACATGCTATAATCACATAAAAAAACACCAAAAAGAAAAAAGACAAACGTAAACATCGATAGGAACTTGGAACAGCTTGATACCGGCACTAGCAAAAGCCAGCGGTAGGTTTAACCCGGTTTATGGGTACCAAACCCCTTTAATCTGTCCCGTTATCCATAGTATAATACACATACGAATAAAACCTAATACAGGCAGACAACTTACTCAATCACCACAATCTTGGAAGGAGAGAAAAACACAATACGTAGTTTTGAAAGATTTCTCAAGGGGTGCTCACCACTAATCTGCTGGCTAGCTAAAGGATCCTAGTCTACTGGTAGAACACTGTCGCACTATAGAAGAAAAATAAAACTCAAAACTTCCCGAAGGGTTTGGTCAAGATGCTAGCAGAATGTCTTGCCGATATCCCCTAAAACGTGAAGAATGTAAGTTACGTCTAAGCTTTTCTGGATTTTTAATCAGTTAATTTACGTAAAACCGATAATTAGAAATGCCCTTAGTAATAAGCTGTTTGCGAGTAACGCCACATTTAGATATCAAATGTTCATATCTATTATAAAACTTTTTTAAAATGTATTCAGCAACTTATGAAATCTGTAACCCTGTTGTACAAGTTTGGCTGTGATAATAAGGTTACGTTCATTTAAATTGTCAAAGGTAGAACAAGCTCGTGCAAATCATACCAGTTGAGAAATATACACCCGGTAGGATGGGACTATAGGAATGTGGCCATCAAGAGAAGGGAAATTAGTAATAGTGAAATCAAAATCATCCCTTTTACCAGAGTCAATAATGATAGTTAGATCAAGGAAAGGGCAGTTTTTAGAATAATGGTTAGCTTTATTTAATTGCAGTTCTTGTGGGTAAATTATGTCTACATAATCTAAGAACTGGAATTGTCAATAGTTAGGATATGGATATCGTCAATATATTTGCTGTTATCATTGAAAATAGAAATAAGTTTATCACCGTTTTGTATGGTTCCGTTTTTAAGTTTTGTCACGAAGTCTCGTTGGAAACAGAACTGAAACAGATCTGCCATTAGAGATGCACAATTTGTAACCATGGAAATATCTAAGTATTGACCTAAGTATTGCTAAAACGAACAGAAATGTTAATTATTAAGCAAAATATTCACTGCATTAATCATATCATGGGCATCGACATTACACTGCCCCAAATCTGCATGACATTTCAATTACTGGTCTTCTACCATACACGAATGTCCCCCTAGGTATTCATCACATATGCACAAAGCTAAACTCTTTACCCCATTCAAAGTAACATTCATTTAATAAAATCTGTTTAAACTCTTCTGTGACAGATCCATCGTCACATGAATACAAGTTAACTGCAATTGTCCTAGATAATGGGCATCACAGACTATTTAAATCTGATATGAACAAGAACGTCGTTCATTCCTAAAACTCAAATTTACAAACAAAGGCTTAGATGTCATCAATCTTGGCAATATTCTTCACAATAAACATGTAACCGCCAAGATACCACCATACTTTAAAGACCAAACAGATCCTCTTATATCTTATACATATACAAAACCAATTGCAACTAACATCTTCAATCACAAACGGGTAATAGAGACGTCCGGATAAGCTACTTTAACTTAACCAACTTAACAAACGTGAGGCTTGAGGTTTTTTTTTATTTAAGAGATTTTTTTCATGATTCAAATTCTAAAAGTTTAGTTTTGAGGAATCAATATTAAACAGGTAAATGATTGGAATTTTATTCACAATATTTTAGTATCTTTTGATAGCTATTAACATATTGCAATAAATGGTATGCATGTTTAAAAAAATAGTTTGCCTTTATTACACCTACATAAATGATGAAATAGACTTTTTATGAAAACATACATACACAAGCTGCAAAACCTTTTAAATAAAATATAATTTTCTATGATAATGTGTTGGTAAGGTGAGCTGCAGAGATAGAATATATGATTCCGTTTGCCAACAGTGATGAAAATCATCTTTTTAAACCTGTTACATTGTAACACAGGAAAATCAAGCAAGGTCTACGGCTAGATTTGAACCCCTGCTTTGTTGTCATCTATGGCAACACCGCCTGCACTATGTCCAGCGCTCTAGACCACTAGACCACCTAGGCTATATAAAATAAAATATAGCTTTCGGTAACCTAGTTATTCCTCCTCGTAGGAAATCTAGAGTTGTAACATAGTACATGATGAACATTTGGTGGGTTTGAAATAGATAGAAGAAGGATAAGGTTGCAACAGGTAAAATACATAAGGTATATAGATAATAGTGTTGCACGCAGCTCTTTATGATATAAATGATAATCTGTTGGTAAGGTGAGCTGCAGAGTTAGAATATATGATGCCAACAGTGATGAAAATCATCTTTTTAAACCTGTTAACACCGGAAAATCCAGCAAGGTCTACGGCTAGATTTGAACCCTGCTTTGGTGTTATCTATGGCAACACCGCCTGCACTATGTCCAGCGCTCGAGACCACTAGACCACCTAGGCTATATAAAATATAGCATTCGGTAACCTAGTTATTCCTCCTCGTAGGAAATCTAGAGTTGTAACATGTAGGATAATTTTCTCAAACCGGGGTCCAATATTAAACTATCTTCTGAACTGGCGGCCATTTTCTTTTATCGGATCAAAATGAAATAAGCAATTTTTGTAAAGTACCTTTAGTACATCATTCCTGTAATTTAGTTGAATTTGCTTCAGCGGTTTCAGAGGAGATGAAAATGTCATTTTTCCCATAAGGTCGCAATGTTGAACCTAATTCCGTGATGGCCGCCATGTTTTTCTTCGGATCGGAACGAAATGAGCAATCGTTGTTAGGGAACTTTAGTACATCATTCCTGTAAAGTTTGGTTGAATTTGCTTCATTGGTTTCATCAGAGAAGATGAAAACGTGATTTTGAAAAAGGTCCGACGTTAAACAAGGTTCCGTGCTGGCGGCCATATTCTTTATCGGATCGAAACTAAAGGAGCATTCTTTGTTTAGGACCTTTAGTACATAATTCTTGTAAAGTTTTATTGCATTTGCTTCAGTGAATTCAGAGGAGAAGATGAAAATGTGATTTTTTTATAGGGTCCTTTGTTAATCTATGTTCCGTGCTGGTGGCCATACTTTTTTATCGGATTGGAACGAAATGAGCAATCTTTGTTAAGGACCTTAAGTAAATAATTCCTGTAAGATTGGTTGAATTTGCTTCAGTGGTTTCAGAGGAGAAGATGAAAATGTGATTTTCCCATAGTGTCCAATGTTAAACTATGTTCCGTGCTGGCGGCCATGTTTTTATCGGATCGGAACGAAATGACCAATTTTTGTTAAGGCCTTCAGTACATAATTCCTGTAAAGTTTGGTTGTATTTGCTTCAGTGGTTTCAGAGGAGAAGATGAAATGTGATTTTCCCGTTGGGTCCAATGTTAAACTATGTTCGTTGCTGGTAGCCATGTTTTTGATCGGATCAGAACGAAATGAGCAATCTTTGTTAAGGACATTATGTACATCATTTCTGTAAAGTAAGGTTGAATTTGCTTCAGTGATTTCATCAGAGAAGATGAAAATGTGATTTTCCCATAGGGTCCAATGTTAAAAGCATGTTCCGTGCTGGCGGCCATGTTTTTATCGGATCGGAACGAAATGCACAACCTTTGTAAAAGACCTTTAGTACATAATTCCTGTAATGTTTGGTTGAATTTGCTTCAGTAGTTTCAGAGAAGATAAGAATGTGATTTTTCCCATAGGATCCAATGTTAAACCTAAGTTCCGCGCCGTCGGCCATGTTTTTTGTCGGATCTTTGTAAAGCACCGTCCATACATCATTCCTGTTAAGTTTGGTTGAATTTGCTTCAGTGGTTTCAGAGAAGAAGATGAAAATGTAAAAGTTTAACGGACAGACGGACGACGGAGGGACGGACGACGGACGCCAAGTGATGGCAATAGCTAACACTGACCTTTGGGCCAGGTGAGCGATAAAAAATACAAATAAAATGACCAATAGTACAATTTTAAAACAGATAGTAAAAAGTAACATTCTAATTGCTTGTGTAGGCATTGTTGTGGTCAATAAATGCTCTTGTCAGTGTGGTGCTGCCAATGAGAACGATTGTTACAAAATTGAAAATGTTAGTGTTGGCACGTGAATGAGCATTATAACAAAGTTTTTGCACAGAAACTCGAGAGATGAAATCAAAGTTGCAAAATGACAAACACGTTCAAAACAATGGAAAAAGTTTAGAATCACAATAGGGTCTGTAAGTCTCGTCATGTGACACCGAGATTTCACGATATAATTGAAATTTGAAATTCGAAAACGTTTCCCGCCAAAACATGACGTTTCTGGATTATGACGTTCAACTTTTTGTTCGGTACGTCATATATTGTCGTGAAAATGCAACTTCCGGGTACAAAAATTGATCCCGGAAGTTTCAAAATTGAACGAGACTTACAGACCCTATGGTACTGACTTGGTACACGCATTTTCAAACGAAATGGTTTGAAAAACCGTTTTCATGGCGCGCCAAACCCCCTTTCCATTTCGGCATTGTCAGGTAATAATTCAAAAACAATTGCTGTCGAAAGGTCTTCGGGAAGTTTTGAGTTTGATTTTTCTTCCGTAGTGCGACAGTGTTCTACCAGCAGGCTAGGCTCCTTGAGCTAGCCGTCAGTTTAGTAGCGAGCACCCCTTGACCCATCTTTCAAAATTACGTATTGTCTTTTTCTGTCCTTTCAAGATTGTGGTCATGGAGTTAGTAGTCTACCCGTATTGGGTTTTATTCGTATGTTTTTATACTATAGGGAAACGGGACAGATAAAGGGGAGGTTTGGGTACCAATAAACCGGTTTAACCCCACCGCTGGCTTTGCTAGTGCCGGTACCTAGTCCGGCTGTCCCGAGTTCCTATCGTTGTCTACGTATGTCTTTTGTCTTATACGTGTTTTTTCTTGTATAGTTCCCTTGCAAATTGATGCATGAAATTATAATTTTCAGCCATTGTAGGTGTTTCCTGTTATCCATTTTTTAACATTAGACATCGAAAAGAGAAATATTCATCTCAGCAATTAGAGTAAAATGAATCTTATAACATATTGTTTATAAAGGATTTGTGTCAAAAAACGCAACACTTAGCTTGCTGGCAGATCATTGTATCAGACTGTTAGCCATTTGTTTTCTAAATGATATATAAACTTAACTTAATTAAGTAGATTTATATTTATCTTATCAATTGATTTCATATAGTTGAAAATGATTTTCCCACAGACATATCTGCTTTGTAAGTTCATTTTATAAAAACTACATAAAAATAAGTATTTGTCAGAACTGTGAAAAAAATAAAAAATACCAAAGTTTCATTATAAGCAGTAAATTTTGTCATGCTGTACACGCGTTTCAAGAAGTAATTTATAATTAGCATCATTTGAATCAAGTAAAGCCGGAGAATGCTGATGTTCTCGACAGTATATTTTTCAACAATTGAAGATAATGAATGAAAGCTTATGGAGTAAATGCACATGAGACAAAGTGTCTACAAATACATTGTAAAAACAAGCAAAAGAACAACTTAGATATTCTCCACATTAAATTTATAACTAGCTCACAAGAAGTTATATAATGCAGTAATGTAAATGTTATTCGAAAAGTAACTGTTAATATACTGTCGGCTGAAAATATTTAAAAACACTTTTTTGCTTACCTGTCTGGAGTTATCTTGGCTGACTTCTATATTGATATCATAATGTGGACTGCAAATGTCTAGAAGCCTTTAACTCATTTTATACCCATGGAAATGAATCATTTACGTGTCATAAAATAATTTGTGGGATATTTTAAACCCTATTCCAATGATTCGGGCAAATCTAAACAATCTAGTACCATATTTAATGTGAAATTAATATTTCTAAATTTTTATATAAAATTTGATCTTTTTATATCAAAAGATGAAATCTCGCTTAATGGTGTTTTTCCTTTTATAGACAAATTAAGGTATCATTTATCATTTCCTAAACGCATGCAGTGCTCTATAAGGGAATTCGGTTAACAGAGTGGACGGGGTTAGGGTGGTTGGGACGTCCTAAAAGAAAAGAAGTCTGATGCGCAAATTGGTGCATTCGGAGAACATTTCAATTGAGCATGGCAAGGAATTTGAGACCAGATTTACCATATTTTCCTGACGGCGACATCCCCCTAGCTCCATCCTGCGGGGTTTATATTTCTCCTACTATCACAGTCAAACTTTTACAACAGGGTTACAGATTTCATAAGTTGTTGTATACATTTAAGAAGTTTTATAATTGATATGAACATTTGATATCTAAATATGGTGTTACTTCTAAACAGCTTACTACTAAGGACATTTCTAATCCTCGTATTTACGGAAATGTTGTAAAAAAAATGTCAGATTAAAAAGTCCAGAAAAGCTGGGACGTAACTTACATCCTTTACGTAATAGGGGATATCGACAAGATAGTCTGCTTGCATCCGTTAAATTTGCTTTAAGACCCAAATGACCTGAAAATGATACAAACACACTGGTCACTAACTGATACTGCCTAAGTCTTTTGAAACTTATGATGATTCTTGACCAAACCCTTCGGGAAGTTTACAGATTGATTTTTCTTCCGTAGTGCGACAATGTTTTACAAGCAGACTAGGGTCCTTGAGCTAGCCGACAGTTTAGAGGCGAGCACCCTACCCATCTTTCAAAATTACGTATTGTTTTTCTTTCCTTTCAAGATTATGGTCATGGAGTTAGTAGTCTACCTGCACTGGGTTTTATTCATATTCTTATTATATTATAGGGAAACGTGACAGATAAAGGGAAGTATTGGGTACCCATAAACCGGTTTAACCCTACAGCTGGTACCAAGTCCGGCTGTCCCGAGTTCCTATCGTAGTGCACGTTTGTCTTTTGTCTTATTCTTGTTTTTTTCATGTGTAGTTCCATGACAGATTGTGGCATGTAATTGTAATTTTCAGCCATTGTAGGTGTTTCCTGTTATTCATTTTTTAGCTCACCTGGCCTAAAAGGCCATGTGAGCTTTGGCCATCACTATGCGTCCGTCGTCCGTCGTCTGTCTGTCTGTCCGTCAACAATTTCAAAAATCTTCTCCTCTGAAACCACTGGGCCAAATGTAACCAAACTTG
>MJUU01063968.1:248134-282961 GCA_002080025.1 Modiolus philippinarum
GACTTATCGTTTGGGAGTATTTAGCATTAACGGAAACTCAAAATCTTTCAAAGGGCAACAACTCATATAAAGAGTCGTCGAATCTCTTTGGACCAAATGTAACAAAGTTGCGTCTCATGACAATGAACATTTTTCTCATAACATGTTTTCAGCCATTTATTACGGTTTACGAGTTGAAGCGATAACAAGGCCTAAGGTCATCCGTGACCTTGACCGTTGACCTTTGACCTAGACATTTTTAGATGGCCATATATGACTTATGAACAATGGTGAAGGTTTCAAGTCTCTACGACTTATCATTTGGGAATATTTAGCATTAACGGAAACTCAAAATCTTTCAAAGGGCAATAACTCATATAAAGAGTCATCAAATTTCTTCGGACCAAATGTAACAAAGTTGGGACTTTTGATTATGAACATTTTTTCCTTATATGTTTTCAGCCATCTATTACGGTTTATGAGTTGAAGCGATAACAAGGCTTAAGGTCATCGGTGACCTTGACCGGTGACCTTTGACCTTGAAATTTTTAGATGGCCATATATGACTTATGAACAATGGTGAAGGTCTCAGGTTTCTACGACTTATCGTTTGGAAGTATTTTGCATTAACGCAAACTCAAAATCTTTCAAAGGGCAATAACTCATATAAAGAGTCGTCAAATCTCTTCGGACCAAATGTAACAAAGTTGCGTCTCATGATAATGAACATTTTTTCTATTATATGTTTTCAGCCATCTATTACGGTTCTTGAGTTTAAGTGATAACAAGGGGTAAGGTCAAAGGTCAAAGTCACCGATGACCTTTGACCTTGACATTTTTAGATGTAACTTATATCAACTAAGAATAATGGTGAAGGTCCCATGTCTCTACGACTAACCGTTTAGAAGTTTTGAGCCATGACGGAAATTGAAAATCTTCAAAGGGCAATAACCCCCCCCCCAAAAAAAAAAAGTATACCGCACGGTTTCGGACCAAATGTAATGAAGTTCCGTCATGACCTAACCAACATTTTCCCCATTACACTTCATCAGCTATCTTTTACGGTTTTCGAGTTTAAGTGATCACAAGGTATTTAGTGAAAAGGGGAAGAACTCCGTAACGGAACAAAGTTCCGAATGTGGCCTTCGACTGCGAAAAGTTTATGTATGCCCGGTATTTTGTGCGAAAGCTCAATTTGACATGTCGCGTACAGTTTTTGGCCGAAGAGTTTTAAAGTTGGCGGAAAAAAAATAAAAGTAATCAGAAGAAATACTATAAGGTCTACCGAGAAGGTTCTCGGGTAGACCTTAATTATATAAAGATTTAAAACAGTCTATTGCCAAAGATTATTACTTGTCGTGTTGGAGATTTGATTATCGAAAAATTATTACAAAATTTAGAGTAAGTGCTCACAATCTTTTTATTGAAAAAGGCAGATATTTAAAGATTCCTCGAGAAGAAAGATTATGTAAAAATTGTAACGTAATAGAAGATGAAACACATTTTATATTAAATTATAATTCCAAATGTAATTGTAACGTTCATTTTCATTGGTCATCGTCATGAATTGCAAACGGAAATATTTTTCGAAATTTCCGTTTGCCCATTAATCTGCTCCGCAAAAATATAGTGCTGCAAATAAAGAAGTCGTTAACATGGATCACGCATTTTTAAACGTACAAAATTGGAATTATAAGGATTAAACACTGATTTTTAGGAAATTATGTATGTATAAACTCCGGCAGCTCACTCACAAACTTTACATAAAGTCCTTCGCACTTTATTCAGTTTGTGAGTGAGCTGCCGGAGTTTATACATAGATAATTTCCTAAAAATCAGTGTTTAATCCTATAGTAACATTAATAGAACTCTAAGAATATATTTTACCAGGTTTTTAAATAATGATGTCAATTTTTGTGAATTGAATGAAAATGAAAAATTAGTGTACATCCTCAACCCATCCACCTTAGAGCTTGTGAATAATTTAGGTTCCTTTTTGAAAAAGTCATTAGAACTTAGAGCAGGGGTTTATATGATATTGTTTTTTATTATATATCATGCAAATTTCTGATAAAATCCAGTCATTTCATTGGTTCTTCTCAATGCGGCATTTTGCAGTATTTTTTGTTTGCTCCGCCTTCCCCTAGCAACATGTGATATTTTTGCATAACAACGAAAATATCACAGGCTTCCCCTAGCAACATGTGATATTTTTGCATAGCAACGAAAATATCACATACTGAGAACGAAGTTTGCCTAAATCGGAAATTGTCACCATCTCCGAGCGAAATTTACCGATTAGTATTTAGTCCTATTTACCAGGTTGGGGATAAGCCCAATTGGGATACTATATCCCAATCGGGATATATGAGTAGTTATTTCTTAATTGTATTTCAGGGGTTTAATGTCGCATCATCATACATGAAAATTATAAATCTATAGGGTTAGAGCTTGCGGGGGATATACTTCTGTTGTCAAAAGGATACTGTAAATTTTCTGCAGATCGATTTATGATTAAAAAATATTAGTCACTTTGATTTTTAGATAACCTAAGCTTTAAGGAAGTAACAACCGTTCTTTGCCGCTTCCATCAAAGAAAGTTCTATCTGCATTCGAATTAAGCAAACCGTGGTAGTTTGAGGAGATAGTTTTTGATTATCAAAGAAATGAAATAGGGAAAAAAGTCAAATTAAAATGACTTTTGATTTTTACTAGAGTTGTCTCCCGTTGACCATATATTAAAACACGCTATGACTGTTGGATGAAGCAGTGATGTTTGAAACTTCAACATCTTTGCATATTCCACAAACTAAAATTCAGTTCAATTAAATTGTATTTTCACAAACGTCTCGCGTCTCCTGCCTTGAAAATTTAACCAGTTACAATCGTGATATTCTTTAATTTTGACAGAATAAAATGTATGATTTTGCGTTCTTAAAATGTCTCTGCTGATGAAATGCAGCATCAACGAGAAGATGATGATATATCATTTGATGACTTAAACCGTAAAGTTTCTCAAGTTTTTTGTTTCATTACGCGCCATTGAAATGTGAAGAAATAATCCATAAAAAACTGACCAAATATCCCAATTGGGATATAACGATATATCCCAATGGGGATATAATATCCCAATTGGGATATAGTATCCCAATTAGGCTTATCCCCAACCTGTTTACTGACTTTAGCCGAAACAGACAGTTCTTCATTTTCATGATTTATGTTAATTTCTGTCCCTAACATACATTATGGTTTTTGCAGAGGTGTTTATAGAGACAGCTGAAGAATCTTTAGATACGAAAGACAGTGACTCTATGAAACAAACGTGCTGTCACCGGAGGTAGACCAGTAAATACTTGTTTCATAAAAAAAATGTCAGTCCCTTCCTCTCTTCTGCTTCATATAAAATGTCAGTCCCACCTTCTCTTGAAGGGGTTTTAAATTATCAAATGTTAACCTAAATGTTGTGGATTCTGCAATTTTCCAAAACATGCAAACTCTTGTTCAGCCAACAGTACCATGAAATCATAAATCACAGCATTATACAATTGTTTATAAAAATAACTTGATTTTCATTTTTCATTTTAGTATTTTTACGTTTTGATCTTCCATTTGGCACATGTTCGAATTTACAAAATGTGGGTTCAGATGTAATTCATAGTATATTCTTGACTAAAAACACTTAATTTTTTTCATTTTATTCAGTAATAACGATAATGGAAGGCATTCAGTATAATAAAAACATACTGCCTTCAGTGGAGGGTGTTATGGTAGATTACCACACTTAGAAAAAATATCACATGAAGAGAAAATAACACCCTCGACGCTGTCTCGGGTGATATTTTTCTTCATGTGATATTTTTCTTCGTGTGGTAATCTACCATAACACCCTCCACTGAAGGCAGTATGTTTATAATATTGTCACATACATAATTTTGTATAATAAAGTTCTTGTATTCTTGTATATTAGTATATTAGTTGTAGGAGTGGGAAGGATATTAAAATCAGTTAAACATTGTAAGACGGGAAAACAAGGAAGTTCACTTGCAAGTTCAACAAGTATACTCGGGGGGGGGGTGGTAAGTTCCATTATAATGGTATACGGGGATGTGCAAAAATTCGGGTGTAGTTCACTTGCAAATTCAACAAAAATATTCCCGGGGGATAACTTCCATTATTTTGATATACTGGGATGTGCCAATATTTGGGTATATTTTTTGCATGAAATATATAAATTTCGGTGTGTTTTTAAACAACTTGTATATAAATGTGCATCAAGAAAAAAATAATTTATATAAATGTTGGTACCAAAAAAAATGGCAATTATTTATGAGACAGCACAGTTATTTTCTTCAATAGTACAATAATAAACGTACTTAATGCTTTGATTCTTTGATTTTTTAAAAATTTTCATGTTAAAACAATGGCATGTTAATATATTCGGGTCCTAAATTTAATGTTGTTATATAAATTTGGGGTGTTTTACGTACGGGAATATATAAATTCCGGGCATGTTTTCGTGATCGATTTGGCACATCCCTACCCAAAAATATTCCAAGTTCCCATCCCCTACTGGGACTATATAAGTGCGACAATTGGAGTGATGAAAACAACATTAGTATCAAAATTGACACAAGCAGAGATAATTATAGGAGTTGATCCCCGTTATACAGAGCAAAACTGTCAGTAGATCCAGTCACCCCTCTAAAAATAATAAACTAATGGCCAACCACAAAACTTTTAAACATTTTTTTTCAACCTAAAAATAACTGGTGAAATCCAAGATTTTCGCCACGATCTAAACTACGAGCCCTTCAACCTCGTTCAAATAACCGAGTTAAATGGAACACACTTTCCATAGTCCTTGGTGGTCTCTCCAAAAATAAATGGAATATCATCGGTCGATGTTGTATGATGTAAAAAATGTATCATTCATTCGTATTCTGGAGGAATATTAGAATATGAAAAAAATGCCTCTTCAACCTCTAGAGATTTATCAGTTTTGTCGTTTTCTACAAGAATATTTTAAAATATGAATTCTTTGCGTATGTAACAGATTTGCTAGCCTATGTTACAGAGATTTTCTAGTTATGTCGGTTACTTTTCGTCATGTTTCACACACATATGTACATCCTTTCATAAAATATTTTATACAGAATACGCCTTTATTGGAAAAATATTTTATTTTGATCGTAATGTAGGTCCAACTATTTAACAATTCTTAAGAATAAAACTTTTTATAAAAACTTCCGTAAAAACTTGGACAATTTAATATATCTTTATTCACAAATGCACAATTGTGCCATATATTCTACCTACAACGAGATACAAAAGAAATCACGCGCTTGTTCTAATTATGGTTTCCCACTTCAGTGCAAGCCCCGCCTTGTTGTTATCGACAAGCCAATGAAAGTAAACCTTTTTTTTTTGTTTTTGTTTACAATTATATTGTTGAAAGTTTCTCAAGGAACATCCCAGCGCTAAGCTTTCTTGCAGTTCGTTGTAATCAACTCTGGATCTATTTAAAGATATCTTTTCTGGTCTGTGAAATGAAAACATTGTAACGGTTTGTCAAATCATGGTGACGACCGTAAAACTTCTATAGTTACAATTGCAACAGTGACTGAACATACCTTTGATGTATAAGTTTTTGGGCAGTAATTTCGGTCTGTTGACAAAATCGCTGTACAAACTACAGGCACGGCAATAGCGAATGAGTTGAAAATTGAAGACGCCATATGTCGGGGATGTTGGAATATTATTGCTCAAAGAAGGGAGGTTCACTATTGTAAAGTCGTAAATTGTGTTTTCAGACGACCAGAGTTTTCAATGTAGAAGTATAGGTCCATGAATTGATGATTACTTAAGTCAAAGTCCAAAGACATGGCAAAAACCGGCAACAGAGAAAAAACAAAGACAAAACAAGCACGTGACAGCCACAAGGCACGGAAATATAAAGACAACATCAAGAATTAAACAACCCATAGTGTGAACTCTCATGAAAACAGGGAGTGACATAAGGTGCATGTCCTTCTCCTCTAGCGGCACCTGTCACATTATCAGTGAGTCGATCCAGGGTAAAGTCAAAAGTTGTTGTAAATCCGCGAAGACGTGAATTCTAAATGAAAATGTCCGTTTTCATTTGGGACACAGACACGTCATATCTGTCAATGATGCCATGATGACGGCCACAGATTTTCTGAAGGGATGAAAGTAATAAAGGCTGAACAAATCCCTGACTTAGCAAATTTTGGGACATTGTTTTGCTCTATTCGAAAAATTACTGTATTAACTACATGCTCGACAATAGCGAATCAGCTGTTAAATGTACACTCCATACCCTGGCAAGGAAGGTATAATGCTGCTAATTTGGAAGTTAAAATCATCACATTTGTCATAAAGCTTAGATTTCACACGTCCATCTTCGTCAATGTATATCAAAAGATCTAAGTACGAAGCTGAAGTAAGAGAAATGTTATCAAAGATAATCACAGTAATCAGAAACTTTTAAAGAGATTACCCAAGGACTGTTTTGATGAACATTGATTGAAATTGTTCAAGATTTTTGGAGAAGATATCTGAATGCATTATTAGGTCCTAAGTTACACTACGTTCCCTGTTGGATGAGATAGGCACATGAAAATCACAAATGTTTAAGGGATCCACCGAAGGAAATGGTAATAAAATTTGGTTAAAATTGTTCAAGTGGTTATAGAGGAAAAGATCTATGAAAGGATTTCCCATGGGGTCCAATTTAGAAATATGTTCCCATCTGGCAGCCATTTTGGATAAAGTATCAGCATAAAAATCACAATTTTTGAAGGGGACAGCTTAAGACTTTTTTTTATCATATTTGGTTGAAATTGTTCAAACGGTTCCAAAGGAAATTATTTTTGAATGCATGTCCTAAAGGTCCATGTTGAACTCTGTTTCCCGCTGGCGATCGTCTTGGATGAGGTTTCATCATTAAACACAAGCTTTTGGGGGAGACACGTAAGGATTATTCAGTTCAAAATTATTTCAGCAGTCTCAGAGGAGAAAATGTTTTAATGCATTTCCCATAGACTCCTATATTAAACAACTTCAACTTGACCGACTTCCATCTAAACTGACTTCCATCTTGAATGAGATATCAAAATAAAAATCACGCACTTTAAAGGGGACCACCAAAGGACTAATATATTTTAAGGACCTGTTATGAGCATTTCTTTTGTTATTCAAGACACTTTAATTCTTGTAAATGCCTTGGACTATTCCATCTTTCTTTTGTCTTTCCATTGATTCTCTCGATTTCGAAGCACTTTAACTGATAATTTACCTCAAATTATTTACTTACCCCGAATTATTTACCTCATTAATTTTATGCATACTCATTCACATATATGCTATCTTTGACCTTCTGTTATGTTTCACCTAAATATTAGATGAAGTTTAAGTTTCATGTGGGAAAAATTTCCCCGGTCCAAGGATCGAACCTGTACTACTTTTCAGTAATATCAAGGTGATCAAACGACCTTCATAAATTGTCGCGACTACCATCGCAAGTTAATGAGCAGAGGTAAGAAAAAATATTTAAAGTGACAACAGATCGATTACTCAGGTAATTTTTCAAATACAATCTACTCAGTATTTATTTAATAAAAGTAAACAAATATTTGACACAAGATCAATATAAAAGATAACTTTTCCGCATGTAGAACAAAAAATACATTTATTAACTATTTGATGCATATAGCCTTAATAAACTGATGAATATACATGATTAATGTATGGTGTGTGTCCTATGTTATTCAAAAAACAATGACTATCCAATCAGATGCTTATTTTAACTGTCATTGATAACAACAGAGCGGTTGATATTAAACGAAATTCCCTGTGTTAATTGTCTCTGACCTCTCTGTCAAAGTGTTGATAGCATAAAAATTTACTGTATGATATAAAGGAAACGGATAAAAAAGATAACTTAAATGACTGCATCATACAAATAGGACAATTAAATGAATTAATAGTTTTACTGTAAAAATCTTGCAAATAACATCAATAAATATTTATTCAAATTTCAATAGTTTTTCCACAAGATGCTAAACATTTTGTGCACAATTCAAATGTATGTTTCCATACAAATAAAAACTCAAAAACAAATTATATCATTGATAGAAAAACAAAACAGTTGATACTGTTAAACAAGTAATTACTTTGGTTGAAATTTTACCAGAAATATTTTATCACAATATTGGAACAGTTTTAGAATACTGGTAATGTAGGAAACATGTCCCGATTTGTGTTTCTAAATGAAAAAGGGGACAACAAATCAATTTCCCAACATCCAACGAGTTGAACTATGTGATAAAAAGTACCAAACGAATATCAAAGTTTCGACATAAATATTGGAGATTACATTCCTAGTGATGTGTCATTAGTTCCGAAAAATGTTACAATAAAATCCTTATCAAATCGACGTGGGGGACAAATCATTTTTAAAATTGATTATTGAACAAGTGTATTTATAAGCTCTGAACTGCACAATATATTTTTTTTCAAAATTTGATTATTAGACAAGTGTATTCAACTACTCTGTACAAAATCTTATCTTTCTACAATATAATCAAGTTTTATCATAAACTGTGTTGTTTCATGAATGGCAAAAGTTAAATTGTTTTTATAAGAGTCACTGATATTAGTTTAATCTGATGCTATTTCAAAACAGTTCAAAATGACACGTCAGATCATAGGAGGTCTGGTATTTGTCAAATGATGCATGATGACAGTGCTTACAGTTTGTGTTTAGATAAGTGACACAGGGTTAAGAGGTTTTCACTAGTTGAACCATACATTAAGTCACATAACAACCTCATTATAAATTCCTCCCTACGGTCGGAATTTATAATGAGGTTATTATATACTACGTAGAAGATTCTATTTTGATGGCGGGATGTCAGTGTTCATTTTTCACATATAAAATTCTGTATATAAAATAAATTGCACGGTCTTTAAGTTAGTTAAAGTATGTTTCCGAGTAATTAATTGAATTAAAGTGCTTCGTAAGAAAAGGGGTAGTTAAAATGCCTTCGCGCTGCGCGCTCAGGCATCTTGACCACCCCTTTTCTTACGAAGCACTTTAATTCAATTAATTACTCGGAAACATACTTTAACTATAACTAAATTTAGTCAAAATTGTGCATGCAGTTTCAGAGGAGAATATCTCTGAATACATTTCACAAAGGGTCCTATTTTTAACCTGTTTTCCGCTGGCAGCCATCTTGAATTTATTGACATTCTACCAATCTTACTCCTTTTTGTCCCTTTCTTGGGGTCAGGATCCCCAACTTTGAACCTCTGATTACGCGTCCCATACTAAAAAGTTATGTTTTCGCCGGCTCCTGCGCTTAACCATATTACGTTAGCAAAATTTTGCGGTCTTATAAAAAACGTTTGTTTTTTTTTTATCGTGAACACAAAGTACTCAACGACAAGCAAATTGCTGATATATCACAGCAGGATGAAGTGGTCTCTAGCACTAGTATAAATAAGAAAATGTCAATCGAGGAAACAACTATTACTAACAAATAAAGGGATATGGAGTAAATGTTGATGGGACAAAATCCCCATAAATCCATGGTAAGACTGAGCAAGTACATTTACCAATGAAATGGTTTGCATACTACATCCAATTACTGCCTTTCGGAAATTACTCGCAAAATGCAAATGAGGATTCGGGATTGCAAAAATAATTTCGCAAAGTCGTTTTAAGGAAACAGCTATGTTTACTTACGTTGATGCTTCCGTGGCACTCTGGTCGTGGAAATATCTTATGGAATCTTCGATGCGTGAAAACATTGTTCTCTACGAGGATTATATCTTCTGACTTAATTCTCTCCGTTGGATGATCTACAAATAATGAACATGATTTCTTCACAGTTATTCGTTTCTTAGCTCATGCTTATTTGTTTATTTTTCATAATTTTCTTTGACTTGATTTTTGTACTTATAATAAAATTGCGATCTCGATGCAACTCACTTACATTGCACCTTTGACATGACCTAAAAGACAGCGGCGAGCACCTTGAAGTGATCACTGATGAAGATAGGCTACTGATGTTAATCGGACTTTACCATATAAAATTTTCAAAATATAAAGGTACGCTTAGTAAATACTTTGAAAAATAAAAACCAAAACATAATAAAAAAGGAGTGATGGAATAGAAGAATAACCTCAACATAGCCTCCCTTAGTTTGGAGAGAGGGTGGGCGATAAGAGGTACATTATGCAAGTCGACGCGTTACAAGTGTCGAAGCATTTAGAGGTAAACGGTGTCAAGTAGCTGGGAAAGATTCAGTGCACAAGAAGAAAAATACATCTTTTTAATTGATTAATAAATCTGTTTAGAGCATATTGCGTATATAAGGAAAAGGATAGATTGCGGTTGATTAGCATGGCCAAAACGAGAACACAGAAAACAATGACGTCAGACACAAAACAACGACGCTAGACAGACACAAAGCACAGAAACAGAATTAACAACATTTAAAACAAAGTACTCACAGTGTGAACTCTCCAGTGAAACTGAGAGTGACATCAGGTGTTCCGGAAGGGTAAGCATGACCTGCTCTGTTAACAGCACCCGTCACACTGTGAGCGGGTCAATCCGGGAAAATGTCAAAGTCGGTAGTCAAATCCGGGAAGCCGTGAATCTAGCTGAAAATGTCCACTTTCATTTGGGATACTGACACGTCATATCTTTCGATAATGTTATGGTGACGGCCATAGAATTTCTTGAGGGATGAAATGAGCATAGGTTGAACAAATCCCTGACTAAGCAGCTTTTGGGATAGTGTTTTTGCTCTGTTCAAAAAATCACTGTACAAACTACACGCTCAATGAACTTGCGTATATAAGGAAAAGGATAGATTGCGGTTGATTATCCAGAAGCAACAACGTGAACTCAATGTGAACCATCAAACTGTCCCTTATGAACATCTTATCGAAGTCCATATGCATTGTACCAAGCTGACGCTTGACAAATCATTTGTATTTTAAAGGTTTCGATAATTTCGCCTTTTATGAGCGCACTAAAAGAGCCTTTTGGATATAAATTAGATCTCCGGAGATACTTGAAACTGTCAGATTTTATAAACAAATGTTTTCCTATCAAATACTTTTCATTCTCAAGAGTTCCCTTTAGATCAAATTTCCTTCCTTTATGTTTTTCGTTCTCATGGCCTTTGTACATGAGAAAGCAATCATCTCTCATACAGAAAGTATTGCTGCTCTTGTGCTCTTAATAATTGGGTAGAATGTGTCCCAACATTCCGTACATTCTTATGTCGAGGCTAATCCATCCATTGGTACACCTATTTACAGCATGTAAATTCTATCACTGCATGTGAACTTGTTTTCATGGAATATTTCCAATAATTTCAGAAAAAAAATCTTTTGTAAGAGTTTAAAGGGTATACTGACTCCTGCAGATTTTTATTGAATGCCTTTTATGTGGCTTCCAAAATTTCGTCAGTTCACGTCCCTTTGGATTTGACATTACCGATTTTGACTACACCCTCGACTGACCCACTGACAAGGTGCAGGACAAGCTTATCCCTCCGGAGCACCTGATGTCACTCTGTTTTACAATCCTTTTAGTTCAGACTAATAGTTCTTTAGTTTTGAGTGTTGAGAGTTTTGAGTGCTATATTTGTGGTTTTCGTGTGTTTTAAAGGATTTTAAGTCTTCTGGTGTTCTCCTTTTTGCCTTGTCTCTGGACTCTGATTAATGTAATCCTGTGCTTTGTTCTTTCGGTATTCAACTGCCGTTGTGTTTTTTTTTTCAAATAAGTGCCCTCAATTAATGCAAACGATACTAGAATTGTTGAGTGCTTTGGCTTTCTATTTTTCGAATCTCTTGTGTAAATGTATTAGTTTTTAGCTATTAGGAGGATATAATTAAATAAAATGTCCAATATTAATTTTGGTGTGCAGCAAAAGGTTGCTGTTGACCAACTTATTTTGTTGCAAAGACATTTTTCTAACGCTTCGCACATGTATCTAGGTTTGAAATCTGTGTTCATATAGGATTGGGGTACATTAATTTCCTTGTCAGTTTCGTCTTTTATACCATTAAACGTGTTTTAGAACTTCTGCTGCATACATAGCTCGATCCAGCCAATAGACATGTGCAATCATTGTTAAGAGGCTTCTGAAGACGTTCAACTCTTTTAAATTATGCGCTTCAACATAAATCGGAATGCTCACGGACGATAATGAGCGATTACGTTGAATGCAAACTGAACACAAACTCCTTCTGGTGGGTTAGCACTGGTTTATAAAATGAATTTGAATATACGACTGACATTTATTGATTTACAAGAACTCCCCGGACACATGAATGAAGACTCGATTAAAGAGGATTAAATTAAATTGGCGCTTAAAGCGTGTGTGAACATACTCCAATCATCAAGTTCTAAACTAACAAATACAAAAATAAGACATATACTTCCATCCTGTTTAATCACTGTCTATAAATGACGACACAGTGCATGTCATAGTAAACCCGAAGCCTTTGTGGATTATGTTGCTACTTTCATTCAGAGCAATGTTACAAAATAGATCCAGGAGATCCCCTTAACTGGCCTGCTAAGCAACGTCGGTGTCAAACCTTCTGACTTGGTAACTCAATTTTGTTAGCAATCTGAGTCACGAGTCATTAGACGAATCGACTCTTTACTCAGTTCAATCTAACGCAACTGAAGCATATGGGCTTGTGAACAGCCATATAATTCCCTACTTTGAGTCAGACAGCCCGAAGAAAACGTCTTGCTCTAGATTTGAGCTGATTAACAGAGAAGATTCACTTTCCGATACACTCAACGATCGCGTCTGCTTAGTTCCCATCACGGCTCATATTCATAGACCAACACATGGTAAAAATAATTTTAGGTGCCAACTGTATGAGCCTGAGAGCGTCTTTAAAACTATCAAATATACCAAGTTGATCAAAACTGCACCAATATCATTGAGAAATATTTACAAAAATCATGTAGTTTGTACAGGTTCGGGGGGGGGGGGCCCAATTGGGCTATTATATTCCAATTAGGCTATTATATCCCAACTGGGATATATAGCTATATCCCAATTGGGATATTTGACCAGTAATTTGTTAATAACATTCTGGGGGTTTAATGCTGCATTATTAAACATAGAAATAATAAATCTATTTGGTTAGAGCTTTCAGGGGATACAATTCTATTGTCAAAAGGATGATGCAAATTTTCTTCAGATCGATTTATGATGAAAAGAAAAGAATATGCTGCTTCTCTCTACAGTAAAATTAAGCAAACTGTGATAGTTTAAGAAAGAAAGTTTTTTATTGGTAAACAATGAAGTATGGAGAAAAAGTTATATGAATATGATTTTGATTTCCTCTAGAGTTTTCTCTCTTTGTCCATGCCTTAGAAAAATACTATAAATGTACAAAATGTAGGGTGTAGCAATGGTGTTTGAAACCTCAGGATCTTTACATATTTTACAAACTAAACTTCAAATTTAATCTTAAGATATTTCACAGACTTCTCGTTTCCCTTGCCTTGATAATTTATTTATTATGTGATAGTCTTAATTATGACAGAATCAAATGTTTACTTTTACATTTTCTTAAAATGTGTCTGCTGGTAAAATGCAGCATCATTAAAGAGATGTCGATATGTCATTTGATTACTAAAACCAGGAAGTTTCTCATGTTTTATGCTTCATTTCGCGTCATTGAAATTTGAGAAAAAAAAATCATAAAAACTGGTCAAATACCCCAATTAGGATATAACCGTATAGCCCAATTGGGATATAATAGAATAGCCTAATTGAGGTTTCCCCAAACCTGTTGTATGCCTCAAACTGCGATGCTTGTTCTGCATGCATTTGACAAAAAATATCCCCCTCATATTTTGAGGCTTCATATCCACCTATGGTAATTTTTTAAACAGTTAGTTGCTCAAGCCGAGTGTCCATTTAAAAGCCTTTATTAATTTTACTTCAAACTGCGAAACAATTTAATTCGGTCTTCCATGGTCTTTGTAGATTTTTACCAACCAGTTAAAAGTTTAAATTTCTTTCACTTTTCATGTTGTACGTGTCGTGATACCAATTGCCTTACTGCAATAAAAGAGCTCTGTTTTATTAAGGTTGGTCATCGTTAAATGGGGGTAATAACAAAATTACCGAACAGAGTTGACAAGAGCCGAAGTCCATGAGAAAAAAAGAGAAATGAGGTAGAAACCACCGGAAAAATTGTCGACCGCAATGGTCCTGACTTGGTACAGGCATTTCAAAAGAAATGGTGGGTTAAACCGGTTTTATGGCATGTCAAACCTCCCCTTCCATTGCAGTTGTGTCCTGTAGCAACTCAACAGCAATTGCTATTGAAAGGTCTTAGACATTTAAAAGAAATGATCATCCCAGTACTAAGTAAAAAAAATCTTGAATCAGAGTTCGGACCGAAACTTCAAATTTTTCCATGACAGACTGATATCTATTAAAGTACTTTTTAATGATCGTATGAGACGGAACTTTTTGATGCCTTGATTGATAAATTTAGATTTTTAAATGTTTTTTGTGTATGATAATTTTTTTTGAAAAAACAGTGATATTTTTCCATTCCGTAATGCCTAAAAATTCAATTTGATATTTTTATACATTAATTGATTGATTTATATAAATTTTTGTATTAGTTTGTCTATTGGTAAGCTACATTCAAAATGTTTTTATATTCCATTGATATTGGAGCCTTTGTTAATAATAATGAAATACCGAAGTTTCTGTGACTTTAATATCTGCATATGTGCGTTTCGACAACTTATGTCTCTTCAGCGCAAATCAATTCAAAACATTTGAAAATCCATAAACCAAAATGTATAAAAGCTGAAAGAGAACAGATTACCAATAGGATCTAAAAAGTAGAGCCGAAATCAACAAAGGACAGAGCTATGCGAAAGGGTGATAATCCTTAGGTTTTATCAAAATTTTCTAAAATTGAGATATTGCAAGTTTTCAAATAAAATCGGTTTTCGGGCCAGCACCGAAGTAATGTTAAATGATGTTTAAAACCATACCTCAAGGTTTGGTGTATGCCTCGAGTTTAAATTATGTTATGAGTCGATTGTCCTAAATACAATGCAGTGTTCCAGTTAAAGGTTTCATTTATTTTACAAAAGGATAAACAGCCAAATCTATCAGATGCAGACAACAAGAGAAGCTAGTGAGTTAAATAATTTAATATATTATTTTAATTGGCTTTCCTGTTGGGGGTCAAAATTTGCAGAAAAAGATTAACTTGAATGACGATCAATTTTACGATGAAAAAACTCTAAGTTAAGGTGGTGGTTTCATATTCCTGATAATGTCAATAACTGGATGAACATTTAGAACAAACAAAAAAAATTAAATCAACAAAAGTAACAAATAGAAAATAAACAATTGAAAAGCTTGAAATACAATTATCGAAATCATTAGTTATGTTTTAAACAGAAAATTGCACTCAAATTATTTTAATTATTTTACTTACATTCATAGTTATGTTGATTCAAAGTTAGCACATGCTCATAGCTATCAAATCCGTATGTACACTTGTAAACAATGTCCACATCGCTTTCACTAAAGTTCTTGATTTTTAAAACAGAGTATTTGCAAAATTTATAGTGCGATTCTTCATATTTTAAATTGTCAGAAGAGACACCGTTCATTACAACTGGTTCATACCGAGGTCCACTGGTCCATGTCCTGCTGTACTTGCAATTACTTTTTCGAAAAATGCATTTTATTTCAACATCTCTTTCAAAAATTATTGGGTCCGTTATTACTTCCAGTGAGATGCATGAACCTTGAATACAAAGAAAAAAATAATCAATAACTTTCCTTTCAGCTAGAGAAGCACATGAAAAACAACCGTAACATTTCCGTACACGGACAATCTACGCAAAAGTCATCTTCGCTAGCCACGGGTTACTATCCGCTCCTCTACTCCCTTGACAGATCAAGCTTGATTTCGGAAGCGTCTAATCCACAGATTTTATTGGTTGCTGTTTTACTCAGCTGCAGCCAATCAGATAACTTGAATTTAAATTTTTAATATATGGAATGACAATAAAACTTAAAATAAAGTGTGTATTAATTTTTTAATTCTGCAAAATTCCCAGGATATGTTATGTTTCTTTTCCTTGATGGTTCATTTTCCTTGAATTAAGTATTTTTATGAATTTGGACATTATTAGATATCATAAATGATCTTAAATTTTTACAATAAATCATACTGAAAATCTTACTTCAAAGGGAGATAATTTAAGACGTGTGTCTCCAAAAAATATGGCTTGATCTGCCAAGGGTGAAGAGGAGAGGTGCAGATTGTAACCCTTGGCTAGCGAATATGCGTAAAGTCAGAATAAAAACTGGATTACCGTAATGCGTTTTTCCGTGTGGTATAATACATAAACTTTACATTTGTGAAATTACTGAATCGGGAGAAAGACAACCGTGTTATTAGTTTCCTCACTGGGACAATTCATGTTAAAAATAGTTCACAACTAGATACAAAGCATGTTATCATCTTCGCTACTTTGGTCTCTGATTTTTCAGGGTTAACCGCTCGTCGATTTAGTTAATGCATTAGCTTCTGATTTTCAGAATTAAATGCTCATCCAACTTCTACAAATACCATCTATTAACAGAAATTGTAACTACCATCTATTCATATATCACATATGTTACACAATCGTGTCAGTTAATTGTTTTGCTTACCATTTAGTAATATCTATTTGCATAATTACCTATTAATCGTTGCGGCCATTAATTGCCAACCTTACTGCTTGTATTTTCTTAGTCGTGAGCACTATGATGATAACTAATAATAAGGGATGTCAACGAGTACTCGAATACTCAAGTATCGCTCGGAAGGTACGAATATCGAGTACCTAATAGGTACTCGAATACTCGGCATTAAACTGCCATTCTCTTTGTTAAAACGACTGCCAACCGTATTTCAGAGCATAACGCTTTAAAACATACTAAACTCGTTACCCCCCCCTTGATAGACATATATTGAACATCTAAAGAAACGTGTAGCCAATCTATGCTACTTAAAATTCAAAAAATAAATAACTACTTTAATCATGTTAAATTTCTAACAAGCAATTTCTGTATTAACTAAAACAAAAAACTGAAAAGCGAAAAGTTTTTGAATTTTGAATTTCTTTATCTCAAAAATAAAAAATAAATAAAATACATTTTCACCCCAAAATGCAAAATTGATGAAAAACAATGAAAACTGAACCCTTTGTCGTAACAAAAGTAAGACATGGGCAGAAATACCTCTTGGTATATGTAAATAAAACAAACTTTGAACATATCAATTCTAAGCAGACTTTTCTGTTTGTACACATTAGAGCAAATTTGTTGCTGTTGCTTTAAAATAAATTTATATTTGACGAAAGTTGACTCACTTTGTATCGACATTTGAAATTAAAGTGATACATACGAGGAATCGATTTAACTAAAATATGTAAATGCATGTAGCTGAGCAGCATTTCAAAAGATCACCGAGTACATTCTCGCTCCATGGTAATGTACCTGCTCTCTTTTCACCCTCTCAAAAGGCATTAACTCCAAAAATATGGGCTTTTCTCTCTTGTATATATTTTTAAATTTTAGTTTCATATCATACTTTTATTTCGTTGTTCTCCATGTGCCACAGCTACACATACGTTCTTACTCTGTCTAATTTATATGACAGTATGCTGTCTCGCAACATATATTTTCATCTTATGAGGAAGGCCTTGAAAGTGCAATTAAACGAACGCCTTTAAGACTAGAAAATAAAAACACTCACCACTTGTAATATAAATTACAATACTTGCAAGTATAATCCAGATATAGTGATGTATTCGGCATCCTTTCTCCATGTGAACAGTTTTAGATCATCTAAAAGAGAAAACAATTATTATGGTAAAGTACGTCTTCCATCAGTGTGAAATGATCTAAAGACTTGAGTGAATCTTGCACTTCACCGATCCGAAAAGGTTTTTGTTGTACAGTTTAAACAATTAAAGTTAACTCCCTTTGGATGTATTGATATATATAGCATGTAGGCACCATTAGTGATGCTGTGTTATGATTAAATTTTGTAATATCTAAAGAGAAACATTACATCTGGCTATCAGGATTGGATAACGAGTTCATGGGAAACCCATTAACTCGGACCTCAATTTTTTTCTGTAATGACTTTTCATTTTTGTCTTCCTATTCACCTGAGTCAAACGATAGTCTTTGGAAAATTTATATTTGAATTCTTTTCTATTTGTACATATTGAAAAAAATTCTCCTTTGGCACTCGAATATATAGAAATACTTGAATCTACTGCAGTTAGTTTATCTAACAGGTCAAGATCGTTTTCATCATTTTCTTCTGCAATATAAACTTTCAACATCTGCTTTTGAATATCGCCACGCTTCGCACGGATGCTTCGGTGCAACTCTTGCGATAGTTATATTACATATGGTTTTGTTTCTAATTCATTCTCCGGCAGATTCTTTTGACATGACTTTTTTTTAAATTAAGTATCTTATCTTTGTTTCACAACATTTGTTTTTTTACGGTTTCTACATTTCATATCTGTTATACTATGCACTTCTTAACCACATGCTAAAAATTTAACTCTTATACTTTAATACTGGTATATGAACAAGTTAATTAATACACCTTTTACACTCAGATTTGCATGACGGTGTATTGTAAGGATTGGCTATTTAGAAAGTTGGAATTGTATTATCACCCCCAAAGAAGTGACTTATGATATCTCTATATCTTTTTTCGACCCCCAAACACCACTAATCTAATATAAACTTCAGCGTCTGTACTCTGAACACTACCATTTCAAGATTTATAATATTCAGTTTCATATTTATGAAAACAATATTTTTGTATTTCTTGAGATCTGAAAACAAATTAATTTTAAAAGAAATATCAAAGACCGTTTATTGTATACAAAGGTCAAGAAAACACAAACATTTACACACGATTTGTAGGCATAATTATAAAATTTCGGGAAATTACTAGATGTTATGAGTAATTATGGTATAGCAGGAAGTCTGCGATCAACTAGATTTGACTGTTTTGACTTGTAGTGGTAAATACTTCACACCTAATTCGAAAGCTGAATACCCAATATTAATATATCGCTTATCCACTGGGTCGATGCCCCTGCTGGTGGACTGTTAGTCCCCGAGGGTATTCAACAGCCCAGTAGTCAGTACTTCGGTGCTGACACGAAAGCCGATTCTATTTGAAATCTTTCAATATCTATTTTTTTGTAAATTTGGTTGAAACTAGAGAGTATCTCCCTCATGCAAAGCTCTGTCCTTAGCTGATTTTTGGCTTTCTATTTAGATCATATTTGGTAATTTGTTCTCTACCAGTTTTTAAACATTTTTGACTTCCAAACGTTTAGATTGTATCTGCACTGAAGAGTCATAAGTTGTCGAAATGCGCATTTGCAGAATCAAAATTCCTAGTAACTTCGGTATTTAGTTATTTGACTAAAGAATCCAAACCTTCTCGCATTTATTTGTAAATGTACAGTAAGTAAAACAGAAATCAAATGAAATCAAATGAAACATAAATCCTAAAAAAGCTTCCAAACCTGAATATTTCACGCTGTGTTAAGAATATGGAATATAATCCAGATAGAAATGACACTAATCATTACTTAATATCAGGCGAGCAGCATGCAGTATAATTAAGACCTCGTTTAGATTGATAAAAGTACATTTGTAGTAAAGCCAATACTACGAAATAATTTGAAGACTGTATTGTCACTCATATAAAGTAATCATCAAAATTTAAAATACAGCTTAGTCCCTTGCATCTTAAATTTTAAGACTGACACTTAAGGTAGTTCGGGTTTCTTCAACAGCGCATCCATCGAGCGCACATGAAAAAAAAGATTTTACCACCAAATTATTGTCAAAATGATTTTGTATAGTTTATTGAAAATAAATGATATAAAGTAATCAACATTTATCATTAATGTGCTAACTGTATCAGTTTCGGACAAAAAAACATAGACAGGGAAGATAATCATATATAAGTCACATGTGTATGATTTTTTTAACATAGGTAATCAAGGATTACAAAGTTCGCCTCGTTATTGCACGTTGTCGCAGCAACAAAATTTTGCCTGCATGCTGACATACTATCAAAACTGCATGCATATGCAAGGTTACCTGAACCAACAAATGTAAGTCAGTCAAGCGGAAAATGTAAGTCAAAGTGACCTAATTTTGCCTGGATGACGACCTACCATCAGAGATGCATGCATGTGCAAGGTTAGATGATCCTACCATGTACAGTGACTGAGATATCTTGGATGTAAACTCAAATGTAATTCAGTCAAGCGAAAAATGTAGGTCAAAGTGATCAATTTTTGCCTTGATGCTGAGTTACCATCAGAGATGCATGCATGTGCAAAGTAAGGTGATCCTACCATGTACAGTGACCGAGATCTGAACTCGGACGTAAACTTAAATGTAAGTCAGTCAATCGGAAATTGTAGGTCAAAGTGACCTAATTTTGCCTGGATGCTGACCTACAATCACAGATGCATGCATGTGCAAGGTTAGATAATCCTACCATGTACAGTGACTGAGATCTGAACTCGGACATAAACTTGAATGTAAGGGAGTCAAGCGGAAAATGTAGGACAAAGTGACTTAATTTGCCTGGATGCTGACCTAACATCACAGATGCATGCATGTGCAAGGTTAGATGATCCTACCATGTACAGTGACTGAGATCTGGACTCGGACGTAAACTTGAATGTAAGTCATCAAAGCGGAAAATGTAGGTCAAAGTGACCTAATTTTGCCTGGATGCTGACCTACCATCAGAGATGCATGCACATACACAGTTAGATGATCATACTATGTATAATTACTGAGATATGAACTTGCATGTAAATTTAAATGCAAGCCACTGAAGCGGAAAATATACATCAGAGAGACCTAATTTTCTCGGAGGCTGTGAGATATCCCAAAATGCACCTGCATGCAAAGTTTGGTGGTCCTACCCTACATGGTTACCAATATATATACCCAAACGCGGACGCGGGCGAAGACGTGGACGTGGACGAGGACGTGGACGCGGACGCCGGGGATACTCCAATAGTCCCCCTTAACTTCGTTTAGGCGAACTAAAAATATGACCAATGACCCTTATTTTGTATCTCTGTTCGAAGTAATTTTTTAAACATATTGTCCTACATTTTCATCAAAATCCATGTATGACAAAATATCAAAATTCTCCCTTCTGGACTATATTTAAATGAGAAAAATTGGCTAATTTTCTGGATGCATCTGGAGAAAAATGAGTTCAGTGAAACACATTATTTACTTAATTTTTAGAGAGTGTTTTATAAATTTCCATCACAGAAGAATTAAAAATTTTCACCACGCAAAAGCTAGGTTTGGCTTTCGCTATTACGTATCGTCCATCGTCCGTCAACTTGTTCAAAATAGTTCCAACTAATTCCTCTTCAAAGTTCATTACTTTAATGTTCGTACCTTATCGAAGATGGCCGCCAGCGAGAAACATATTTTGATAAAGGACCCTATGGGAAATGCATTCCAAGATCTTCTCTGAAAATACTATGCCAATTTGAAATCGACTTGGTAAAGAACAGGTTTTTGTGATCCCGTTCGAAGTTTATGATATTTATGTGCTTACCTCAACTTAGTTTGCCTCCAGCGGGTGACATATAGTATCCGTTAGGAAATACATTTAAAGATCATCTCAGAAACAACTAAGCCAATTAAAACAAACTTGGTTACGATAGGCTTTTGGTGGTCCCCTTCAAAAGTTTTGATTTTTATGTTCGTACCTCATACATAGTTTAATATAAGACACTTTGGGAAATAAATTCAAAGATCTTTCTGATTTAATTGGAACCAAGCATGTTCACAATAGTACCTAGGTTGTCCCTCTTAAAATTTGTGATTATGATGTTCGTACTTCATCCTAGATAGCCGCTTGAGGGGACAATAATTTAACAAATGTTCCTATGAAAAATGCATTGAAAGATGTTCTCTAAAAGTGCTTAGCAAATTAGAACCAAACTTCGCAATGATAGCACTTGGGTCGTCCATTAAATAATAACTTATTTTTACAATCATACCTCACCCAAGTTGTCTGCCAGCAGGGGACATAGTTTAGAATAAGACAATCGATATTCTCAACTGTAACAACTTAGCCAATAGGAAAAAAAACTAGCTCCCGATAGTTCTTGTGTTGTCTCCTTCAAAGTTGTGGTTTTTATGTACTTACATTATAAAATGTGGCTTCAAGCTGGGGACTTTGTATACCATCGGACGGTATGGGAAGTGAATTCAAAGAATTATCCTCTGAAATACTGTGAAATTTGAAACAGACTTTGTCACAATAATTCTTTTATGGTCCCCTCAAAGATTGTGATTTTAATGTTCGCACCTCATTTAATATGGCCGCCAACGGGGAACCTAGTATATAGGTCCCTATAAGAAATGCATTTAAAGAGATTCTCTGAAACAACTGCTCTAATCGGGACAAATTTTGGCCACACAAATTTCGTGAGTCGTCTCCTTCAAAATTGGTGATTTTTATGTTCGGATCCATGCAAGATGGCCGTCACCGGGAAACATAGTACTACATAGGACTCTATTCAAAAATGCATTAAAGATCTTCCCCTCTGACACAACTTAGCAGAAATAAAGCAAAAATGGTCATAATACCGTAGTACCTGGGTCGTCCCCTGGTAAGTGTAATTCCGATGTAAAAATGGCGGGTAGCAAAGTTTGACAAAGGCCCATATGGGAAATGTATTTTAAAATCTCCTCTGCTGAAATTGCTCGAACAATTTCAGTTACACTTTATCATGACACTCATAGGAATCATCTCTTCGAAATTTTGATTTTTATGTTGATACCTCATTCAAGATGGTCGGCAGCGAATTGAACATATATTATATTAGGATCCTATGGAAATGCATTCAAACATTTTTTTCTCTGAAACTGCTTTCAATCAACAGTTTTAGTTAAATAGTTAAAATTGTCATAAAAGTCATTTTCAATTAATTTCAAAGTTTGTAATATTTATGCTTATTTTTTCATCATCAATAATGGCCGCAAATGAGGAATGTTGTTCACCATAGGACCCTTTGTGAAATGCGTCCAAAGATCTTTTTCTCTTTGACTCATTACTTTTTAATTTCGATCATGAAAGTCCTGAGGTTGTTCCTTTCAAAGTTAGTGATTGTAATGTCCTGACCTCATTAGGCAATGGGCTGAAATCACTTTCCGTGCTCCCCTCCCCCACTTCCCATCAAGATCAATTTTTTAAGTTCTCCTATGTTCCCTTTTCAAAATAAAACATGTAAACAAAGCAAAGCGAAGACAGAATGGGGCCACTTTTATAGTACACCACTTAAAATTCTTATACTTTCGATTTTATGAAAGTTTCATTTTAGTTTCTTAATTTTCTATTGAAGGATAAAATATACAAAACTTAGGTATCAAGTGAGAGCTTTATTCATAGTCTCTACAATCATTCTAGGTTTGGGCATTTTATGCCTTTTTAAGGTACAATCAATACTAAAGTTGCATTATAAACAATAAATTTCGTTATGCTAACACGTGTTTCAAGGGGTAAGGGTCTGGACGTATAAAAATGATACCCTTCCTCTTCAAAAAACGGTGAAAATGACGAATTTTGGGGTTTTAATTCATCTAAAATATACAGCTTTGGTAGTTTGTTGTACGTTTTGTACGTAACTTATCAGTTGTGACGCAAGGTTAAAACATAACACCATTAAAGTCTAAAGATTTATTTTTTGTCAACTTTTTTGAAAAATTGGAAATTTCCGGATTTTCAATATTTTCAATATTATGACGTTCAAAGGTTAGGGACATGTATCTTCTAATTGCCGATGCAATAACATTTTATGATGTTTAAGCAACAAACTGAGTCCAAAATTTTGTGTATCAGTCTTCTGTTAGGTTTGCACCCTCGAAAACTTCGAAATATTCATACTATAAATGCTTTAATATAATGTTTTAATTGAATTTTGGCTTAGATTTCACTTCATCTGACATACAGAATACCTTTGAAGTACAATTTTTAGTTTTCTAGATTTTCCACCGATTTCGTTGTTGAGATGTAGGTTTCTTATAGAAATTATATACAACCTTAAAATATAGATTTTATATCGTTTAGGCATGCATTGCCTTTAATAAGAATACGTTTTTAAACTGAAATAACTTTCCGTGTACCCCCTACTTATGATCCAGAACGATTTTTTCAGTCATTTGTTATCCCTTATTCAAAATGAAACATGTTAATACAAATATAACTAATGTATGACAGTATACGGCCACTTTTATAGTAAGTCACACAAAATTCTTGTATTTTCGTTTTAACCCATAGTTTTCTGTAGATAAATTGGATGTACTGATATTTGGTACCAAAATGAAGCTTATTTAATATCCTTTACAATGAACAAAAGTTTGGCCCATTTACGCCATTTTTATGATCTGGCAATACACAAAAAGTACCCGTCACACTGCGAAAATTTACGAAAATGACATTTTTAGGCGTCAATTGCTTTCAGATAAATAAATTTCGTCATTTGATATAGTAGTTATACCTAATTTATCAGTTGGGATACAATGTTTGAAAATAAGACCACCAAAGTCCAAAAAATTCAGATTTTCGGTATAAAGTTTTTTTTACAATTTTATATTTTCTGACTTTTGGATAGTGCAAATTTAATTAAATATCTCATAAATGCCAATGTTTTAATGATATATGATATGACAGAAACAAAGTGTGTGAACAAGTTTAGAAAAGAAATACGTATTTGAGATAGGTTAAGAAATAAAGTAAATAAAATCCATAATGATTCGGATATTATTAAATATAAAAACAGCGCAATAAAGTTACAAAATTGAAGAGATTAGCAAAGGAAAACTTTGAAAAAAATTTAGACAATATTATTTTGGAAAACGCGTCTTGACCTTAAACATACTGGAAACTCATGAAAATGTTGATTAAGTTCAATAAAGGGTCTTATTCTATACCACCATTAAAAATGATTCTATTTGTCAAACTTTCGATGAAACTGTCTATGACGATGACGAGAAATGCGCTCTTCTTAATGAATACTTTTCAAAAATTTCTTTGATATAGCTGAAATGTTGCTCAGTAGACGTTAAACAATATTCAATCAATCAATCAATCAATCAATCAAAAATTTCTACAGTAAATGACAATGGTATTGAATTACCAGAATTTCCTTCTAAAACTGATGCAAAAATAAGTTCTATACATATAACTACTGATGAAATAGCTGATATTATTGAAACTCTACAAATTAATAAGGCTTCGGGACCGGACTTGATTAGTCATCAAATGCTGAAGATATGCCCTGAAAAAAATGCTATTCCTTTACAATATATTTTTGATAATTCTCTAGACCATTGCATCTATCCCTCTAACTGGAAGATTGCAAATGTTACTGCTATCTTTAAAAAAGGTGATGCTTCCTTTCCGTCTAATTATAGACCTATATCCCTTATTAGTTGTGTTGGTAAAATTGTAGAAAGAGTTGTTTTTAAACATGTATATAACCATTTACACTGTAATAAGCTTTTTTATGAATTCCATACAGGATTTTTGCCCAAAAGGTCAACTGTTCACCAACTTTTAGAGATGTACAACTCTTTATTGAATTCTCTGGAGAAAAATAAATTTTTGTTGTTTCGAGTTTTGCGATTTCTCCAAAGCATTTGACAAAGTATGGCATCGAGGACTTCTACAAAAAATGCATTCCTATGGAATATCTGGTAAATTATTAAATTGGTTTAAAAGTTATTTAAGTGAACGAAAGCAAAGAGTTCTGATAAAAAAATCATGTTCTAATTTATGTACTATAAATTCTGGTGTTCCACAGAGTTCTGTTCTCGGACCTTTGCTATTTATTATTTATATCAACGATATTGCGGATAGCCTGTTTTCCCTGTGTAGACTTTTTGCTGATGACACTTCATTTGGATTTTCAAACACTGATTTATATTATGTTACAGATGTAATAAATCATGATCTACAAAAACTGGATGAAAAATGGCTTATGTGTTTCAATCCGAATAAAACTGAAATTATGATGTTCACTAATAATGACATTCCAAACAATTTAAATTTCGTCTGAAACGGCGAAAGTATTAGCCTCAGCAGTACTCATAGACACTTAGGTTTAACACTGAGTAATGATGCTAAGTGGAATACGCATGTGGACAAAATCATTACAAAAGTTTCTAAACAATTAAATGTATTACGCAAATTAAAATTTAGATTAGGTAGAAAAAACTTAGGAAAAATATTTTTTGTCTACATAAGACCATTGTTCGAGTATGCCTCCGAAGTTTGGGAAAACTGAAGAATTGTAAACTCAAACAAATTAGAAAGTCTAAACAGGGAGGCAGCTAGAATTATTACTGGCTTGCCTGTTTTTACTAGACCAGAAATTCTCTATAGAGAAGTAGGTTGGGAAACATTAGAAGTGAGGAGGAAAAGAAAAAAAATACAAATGTTTCATTCTATATATTACAAGAGAACGCCCGATTATCTTAATGAATTAATACCCCTTCTATTCAATCAACTACTGTTTATCCTTAACGTAACGGCGACGACCTTATAATCCCCTTCTGTAGACTTTCCCTCACTACAGACTCCTTTTTCCCATCGGCAATTAGATCTTGGAACAACTCGGATTTAAACGTACGAAATATTGATAGCCCTTCAAATTTTAAGATAGCCTTACAAGATAAATATTCAACAGTTCCGAAGCATTTTATAGTGGTCCTAGAAAAGAGAACATAATTTTACACAGCTCCGATGTTCGTCGTCTTTTCTAAATAGCGACTTGTATTATGTTAATATTGTTCAAAGCCCGTCTTGTCAATGTGGTTATCACCAGGTGACAGTTGATTACTATCTTCTTCATTGCCTATTATATAATGAAGCAAGAGTAACACTTATAAAAAATATTTCAAGAATTTTGAACGTTCAAAATATAGATTCTAAATTATTGTTGGGTTTAAAAAGCAATTTATCGTCAGAAGACTATGAAATTGTACTACATCATGTTTTTATTTTCCTTAAAGCCTCTAAACGTTTCAATTAATAAGTGAATTTACTTTGTTTAAAAGCTGATTACTCATGCACACACTCAAACACACCTACAAATGTGACTTATCTATTTATTTGCTTATTTTTTTTAATGTTATTTCGTATTTTATATTGTAATTGTAAGTATATTTGCATGTCTAACTATTGTTATTAAATGTAATTTGGAGAGGACCTCGTGAGCAAGCTCCTGCTCGTGTCTTATCCGATTTTTTTGGTTATGCAAATAAAATAAGTTTAAACCAACAAGTGCCAAATTATCACCCACGCACTTAAATTTTAGGGAAACTTTAAAATATTCAGACTCTAATTGATAAAAAGATAATGTATGATGTAAATTCTAGTTTGTATTTCACTAAAGCTGGCATGTCTACTAAAGCTATAAACATTTTAAGAGGCCTTTCTTTGATCCTTCTGCGCAAAATTTAATGCAAAATTAAAATTTTCTGTTTTTCAGGATTTTTGCTGTTTTGACTTAGAGATACTTTATGAATTTGATATGTTACTTGAAATGGTTGATTAGATATCGTCTCATTATATCTAGTGTATTACAAAGTATATCTTTGAACATTTTAGACAAACTACACTCATAACATATTACCCCTTCCAAGATAAATCTCCAGATTTGCCACATATAACGATTTAAATGTGATTTTTGGACAAAACTGAAATGCTGAAAATTCCATTTTTCATCAATTTAGGACAAAATATTGAGTTTAAGCTGACAAGTAGGACTTAGAATTTTAAATCATGATAGAATCCATGCAACATTTTATATGCAACGCAGATTTTGGCATGTTTTGGTAATTTTTATCGCAACATAGACATCAAATTGTCAATTTTAGGGAATATTTGTTTGGTAGGGGTAAGATTTTCGGTATTTAGAGTCACATTAAACACTCCTTGTTTTTCTAAGCAATGTTTTAAGACAACTAATGTATCCCTTAGTTATGTATCGCTAAGAACAATTAATTGGCATATCTGCAAATATATTTGATAGATTTGACATATATTGCCATTTAACAGTGAATCTTGGACAAATCTGAAATGTTGAACATTCACATTTTTAATAAATTTTGGCGAAAAATTGAGTTTATTGCATTATCTTAAGACTGTGGTCTTAATATGCAATACAGTACTTCTGTGCTTCTTGGTTTTTAGTTCGACAAACTACCTTTAAAATGCATGTATATCAATTATCGTCTTCTGTATTATCATCCAGAAATAAATAATATCCATAAAATAAATGAAATGAAATATTAAACAAAATAAATACTAAATAAACAAAAATAACTTTCAACTTCAATAAATCATGTTCATATCATGTAAAATGAATAAGAATACACAACCAGATAATTCAAGGTATATCATTAAATAAACAGTTAAGTCACGTCTGTTCTTAGCTTATTTTGGCTTTCCTATTGGTTATATGAATGCTATTAAATTTTATACATATTTCGGTTTAAGGATTGCCGAATGTTTTGATTTGATCTTCACTAAAGAGACAAATGTTGGGGAAATGCGCATATTCAGAAACTAAATTTACAGTAACTTCGATTTGTTGTTATCCATCACACTATTTCCTACTTACAAATAACATGAATAAGAGATTTATATTTGGTTAACATAAAATACAGTCATATAAATGTCACAACGTTATAAATATGAATGTCCTTTTTATTTTGAGTGAATATTCACTCACTACTTAGATCTTTTGAAATAAATTGAAAAAGATGGATGTTCGAAATCTAAGCTTTATGACAAACGTGATGACTTTCAACTTCCCAATTGTGAACTTTTCCTCTCTGAGCACCAATATACCTACCTCTCACGCTATGGAGTTTACATGTCACAGTTGATTCGTTACCGTCGAGAACGTAGTTTATACAGTGATTTTTTGAAAAGAGCAAAAACACTGTCCCAAAAGCTGCTGTGCGGTGGGAAAAACGAAAAAAATCGCTGTTTTAAGGGTATGCTCACCTGATCATTTCGCTGCTCACGCTGCTCGTTTTCACTGCTCGCGTGCTCATCACGCAGATTTGAAGGGAGATTGGATTTGAGGAGGATTTGGCCTTAAAGGAAGAGGAGGAGTAAAGAAAAGAAATCACAATAGTAACACATTTTTTAATTTTTTTTACTATTTTTTCTTTTTTAGGTTAACAATGAAGGGAAATGGAGTAAGTGCAAATGAGACAAAGTCTACAAATACATGGTAATAATAAGCAATGGAACAACGCTTTTATTGTTGTTCTTCATCTTGAAGTCACCATGAAGCCTTCAACAATGAGTTTTACTCACACCTCATAGCAAGTTTAAGACTGCCCCTAGCACAGGTTTGAGCGGAATTCATTGCTAATTGTCGAGCAACGCTACATCCATGCTTTTTACCTAATGATCCATGGATGCGGGATCGTCAACAAACATAAACTAATCTGGCAAAGTGTTCTTACAATTGCTGTCATCCATTGCCCGACAAAAAGACGATAGGAGACGATCACAACATTTAAAGAACAACAGGGCACTCATCGAGCCAATTGTAAACCTTGGCATAATAAAATCGTGAGATGTGGGCACAATACACAGGTGGTCAGAATAACAATTTTAGATTACAAAAAATAAAAAAGCCAAAATGGGAAAGTGTGATGGCGTATCCATATGAGATATTCTCTCAAGAACAAGTAAACCATAACTGAAATGTATATAGAGCATACTAGTACATCTCTCTCACGGGGAATCTTTTTACGAACTCCACACTGCAGGAGAGATAAACTCCAGTCTAAAATAAATATTTAATACAGGAGTTTGTCTTTTATTGCAGTGTGGAGTTGGTAAAACAATTCCCCGTGGTAGAGATGTATGCTATTTTTCTTAGATATATGGTGTACTTGTACATGAGATAATATCTCATGTGTACACTTTGTTCAATTACTATTATCTAAATTTATGTAAATTCTAAAACCTAAGGATTAACTCTCTCCATCGTAGTTTTGTCCTTAGTTATATTTGATATTACTGATTATTCGGATTTCGTTTGGTTTTATGCATTTCAAGCAATTTTTGAAATTATGGATTTCCTGTGTTTGGTTTCTAGTGCTGCTGATGAGGAATTGATTTCCGAAATGGCCATACAGCTCATTAAAATTATTGCAGTTGGAGTAAACATATGTGTTATGGTCTCATGTTCATTTACTCCATATCCTTTCGTTAAATAATGGAAGGTAAATAGAGTAAATGCCTATTCCCTAGCCCCTATTCCCACACCTATGTTTGCTTCATGACGGGGAAAATAGAATATATCTGTAATTTAGTTTGTGGTTTTATTTGTATTAAAGAAGATATGTCTTCACAGAAATTAGAAAGACGGGATGGCAATGAAGCAGTACATATACAGAGACAAAAAGGGGTTAGAGTTACGGTTGGGGGAAAGAACGAGAACAAAATGACAGAGCCGAACAGGGAAACAAATCAATAGAAAATAACACAGGGGTTTTAGGTTAAGTGTTAGATAACAAACAAGGGAGACATTTCAAACAACAGAAAAGCACGGAAGACCAGGAAAATACAATACATGAACAAAACAAGACAAAGATGAAGATAATATAAGTACATAAAATATGGTTAAAATTGGTTATGGATAGTTTGTGGGAACGGTAGGGTGGGTACATTATGGTCAAAATTATATGGTAGGGATTATAGGTTTAATAATTAGCTAAATATCTTCCAGTGTCCCATCACTCTCACACCGCTACACTACCTTTGTGGTGCTCTACGTGAAAGACGCTGGAAGACTGGGAAATATTTGATTAAATAAACAGGTGGGAGTAACTTAACTATATTCTTCTACATACATTGGCAAACGAATACCGAAGCAAGAACGAGGAAAGAGGAAATTCTAAAATCATAAATCCAAAATCACGTCAATTCACAGCAACACGAATTGAGACAGTATGCCAAAGACATAACAAACAAACAAAAATGAACAAAAACGCCACAAAGCTAAAGCACTAGCAGTGTGAACCCCTATAAAAACTAAGGTATCATCAGGTGCTCCGGAAGGGTAAGCATGATCTGCTCCACGCGTGGCACCCGTCACACTGCCAGTGAAAAGTCCGAATTTGTCACAGTCGATGTTAATCAGTCCGGTAACAAACTCTGGATCTACCCAAAGATATCTGTTTTCATTTGTGAAACAGAAACATTGTAATGGTTTGTCAAATCGTGGTGACGACCGTTAATCTTCTGAAGTGACAATTGCAACAGTGACTGAACATACCCTTGATGTTTAAGTTTTTGAGACAGTAATTTCACTCTGTTGACAAAATCGCTGTACAAACTACAGGCACGACAATGGCGATTGAGTTGTGAAATGTACACGCCGTATTTAGGAGAAGTGGGAATATTACTGCTCAAAAACGGGAAGTTCATTATTGGAAAGTCGAAATCATCTCGCTTGTTGTAAAGTTTTGTTTTCAGACATCCAGAGTTGTCAATGTAGAGGTATAGGTTCAGGTATGATGCTGATGATGGTGTATCAGTGGTCTCTTTAATTTTGCGTACATCTTAGGAACCGATCAAAATATCGATACCACTTAGTCCTATAATATATAACTTCGCACTTCTATTCCATATTTAACGTTTTTATCGGATTTTTACATTTTTTTATTTTTTTGAAAGTGCGAAGTCATATCGGATCTTAAAAATTTCCATTAGCACTTTCCGACATGATTTCATGTCGGAAATAAAATTCGTTTCATGTCGGACTGTATGCCGTGTTTTTAAATACATTGAAGTTTTCAAGGACCTAAACATGTAGATCATTAAAAAACATACCTCTCTTGCGATTCAGACTATTATTCCCAACCCTTCTAAATAAAATAATATCCGAAGCGGTGCAATATCTAGAGCGTTCGCCATATTTCAATGATTTTTGAATTTGAACAACCGTGTTTTAAAAGACGAAGTTCATCATAAAAATGCATGCAAGAAGTGGATTTCGCACGAGAAGTTCTTATTTTACGTTTGAAAATCTGATTATTTATGAATTTTAATCCATTGTCTCTTTATTTTTATCTCGGTGTACAATTTTCCGTATTTAGTATAAAAATAAACAAAGATATGAAAACATTTCGAGACGACCCACCAGGTAAAACGAGTTAAGTATTGATTTAAATTATAAAGACAAAAGAATTAATCACAACAAAAGGTACTCTTCTCAAAAGCGTGTCAAAAAGACGATGTCTATTTTTGGATAGTAAAAATACTTAAAGACTGAAATCTAGCGACGGAAAAATATAAGCTCAAAGCTTTTAATTTTAGTAGTTAAGGTAAAAAACACGAATGATATAGCGGTACGCTTTTATCTATATCGTTTTGTCTACGATTTTGCAAGTTCATTCTGACCAACTTTCGATTTGATATTCAAGAATGCAAGTGGAATTTTCTGCTGTTTTTGAAGATTTGGTACTACAGTAAACTGTAAAACACATAAATTCATTTTTGGGAGTATAATTCTACACCAGAGAACAAACTATATGACCATGTTTCGGGAAAAACCATTTGCTACGGGTTTTTGGACACATACGATAGGACCTCGCGCTGCATGTAAAAGTCAGTATATATGAAAAAGAAACAGCGCGATGTTCTATATTGTAGGACTACGATACCACTATGAAAATATAGGAATGGAAGCTTTTAAAACCTATGAATATGGGAATTATGTCGGATGATCGTTCAATCAAAGTGATAGATAATTTCGAAGCAGAAATTGAGGGACTTTAACATAGACCTTATGGGTCTATAGATGCCCAACTCACTACTCTAAACACTTTAGTTTGCAAATATACATATGGATTCACCTGAGAGAGTGGGTGATATATGGAAAAAAACAGTACATTAAACATTAGACTGAAATTTTGCAAAATATTGGCAAATGAACATCCTAAGTTCTTAACAGTGCAAAAAAAAGAAGAAAAGGAGCGGTGATGAAATTGTTGTTAATTTCTGTTAGGAGATTCGAAGCTATCAGCCATTGATCCAATATTCATCATAATGGACAAAGCCCATAGCCCGTGATCGTTCAAAAAACTGCTTGTATATCCTTTAAGTTTTCAGGGCTTTAAGAAACCCAGCCACGATTAATTATATAGGTACATATATGCAGGTTTTAAAACGAGTGTTCAATATGCGTCATTTATAAATTGTATATTACAATGTGATACATTTAAATCTACCTATAAAAAATATTTATGACCGTTTGCATACAGTTCTTGACAAAACAAAATAAATAAACATGAACCCGAAGAAATCCGTTTAAACAAAAATTTAAACCAAAGAACCTAAATGATAGAAGTAGATACTTCTTCTACGATACCCCATAAATATATGCTCATGGTAAATTGATAAAAAGAAATGGTATATAGATTTTGGTTTCACACAGAACTTGGACTAATATTAGTCCTAGATAAGTCCCAGCAGAAAAATACAAGATTTAAAATTAATTGATTGCACATTCACTGAAGTCATACAATTTAAAAATATGTTTTTAATGCATTCAGTGTTCACTTATTTCATTTATTCACACGTCTTATTCTTTTGTCGTAGTATTCGTACTTGCTGCATTTGGATATATAATTTTAGGTCCCCCTTCTTTGGTTTTGGTTTAGTTAAAAGAACAAAATGTTAATCACTTAAGTTCTATTTATAGGTAAAGTTATTTAGTTACACCCCTTTAACAATTTTTACCTTTTTAGAAATACCTGTTGGTTCACTTACCATAAACGAAACTATATGTATATGTTACGATTACCTAGTAATGATTTACTTGAATGTTCATAATTAAGTTTAATTTGAAAAAAAAATATTAAATATTTTAAAATATTAAAATTTTATCAGTGTAATGGGTTCATTAGTAAAATTAGGGTCATTTAGTTTCAGATGAACTGTTAGTGCTATAGGGCTGTGATATTTATAAATATACATTCATCTAAAGCAGGGGCAACAGAGGGACAGTATTATTTATAGGCGAGGGGACATTTTCTTCATGTTTCAAAGGGAAATTGTAGATAGGGGAAATACCACTATACGTAACAACATTTCATTGTATAAAACAAAAGTAAATATGAAAATTACTTACATCAATACCTTTTCTTTCACAGCGTAATCTTCCAAAAATGTCTATAACCTATAGTTTACACATATATATATATATATACACACACGTAAACCTTTTAGCATTATGAAACCTTGCCAAATACACTTCATCAAAAAAATTGTTTGTTTTCAAATTTTTAAAATAAAGTCAAATAAATTTTAAAATCAATAAAAGCATTGATTAATGAATTTTCAAACACTGTGAAATTCTTTTGAAAGATGCGCAAGATTTTATTATTAACTATTTGAGTTGTACAATTACACTCTAAAATGGCGAACGGTATAATTCAGAGTAAATTTGACGGGAAATGTCACTAGATATGTTCTATCACTTGAGATTGAAACTCATTTCGACAAATGTCAGGCATTGTGAACAGAAATGAATATCGAGAACCAGGGAAAAATCCACGTCAGGAAGCACGATGTTTAATATGCTAAAAACTGCTCTTGAATGACATTTA